>BLKR01009082.1:0-214632 GCA_011170035.1 Teleogryllus occipitalis | reverse complement strand
GAATCACGTGGGTGGGATTTGGTTATTATTCGTACAATTCGTTTTTGTAATCTAAAGTCTGGGAGCTATAAGATGTATTTCCCCAGAATATTATGCCATATCTCAGGCGGGAATGAACATTCGCGAAGTATACACAACGAGCAGTATGAAGGCTGACTGAATTTGCAAGAATTCTGAACGCGTAGCATAATGAACTTAATTTTGCGTTCAATTCATTTAAATGGACGTTCCATTTAAGGTTTGACTGAATTGAGAGACCTAAAAATTTTGTTGCATTAACATGAGTCAATGGTACACTGTTCATTTTCAATGGAGCACAGAATTGTTTATTTGAAATGGAAAACTGCATTAAAACCGTTTCTTTTCGTTTACTATTAATTTGTTATTTCGGAACCAATTTGAAAATCTGATATTGTACTATTTACGGTTTCTTTATTGCAAAGGATGTTCGTATCATCCGCAAAGAGAACCGTTCTTCCGTTTCGAATCGTCGAGGGCATATCGTTTACGTAAAGTAGGAACAGAATAGGGCCTAAAATCGATCCTTGAGGAACTCCACATGCAACGGGCAAAGAGTCGGAAAGGTGCGTACGTAATGTTCCATCGTTCCAGTAAGGTATTTCAACTTTCTGAGATCGTTGTTTAAGGTACGAACATAACCAATCTAGAGCAATACCACGGATTCCATATGAAGGTAATTTTGAAAGTAAAATGTCATGATCAATGATGTCAAAAGTTTTTGAGAGATCTAAAAATAATCCAATAGGTGCCTCGTTTTGATCTAATGATGAGGCGACATCTTTAAGAAAAGAAAATATAGCTGTTTCCGTTGATTTTTATTTTCTAAATCCATGTTGGCAATCTGAAAGCGCGTCGTGTTTAGTGAGAAAGTTTTCCATTCGTACGTAAAGTCTCTCTAATATTTTTGAAAAAACTGATAGAAGAGAGATGGGCCGATAATTTTGAATTTCATTTTTGTTGCCTTTTTTGAAGAGTGGCTTAATTTTAGCTGTTTTGAAAATATCTGGAAACGTTCCAGTGCATAAGGATGCATTAAATATGTGAGTTAACGGGTGTATAATGGCATACGCACAAGTCTTTAACAAAGAATCTGGGAATTCATCTAAACCGGACGAATATTTATTTTTTAGTTTACCGATTATTTTGAGAATTTCATAGGAAGAAGTTTCGGAAACGAACATTGTGTCTAAAATTTTGGGTGAACTGTCTGTTTTTGAATTTTGTGCCTGAAGACCCTTAGTGAGATCGGCAGCAATTCTCGAAAAGTATTGGTTAAAGAGACTAGCCACTGTTGCCGGATCGTTGACATTTATATCGTTATATTTTAAAACAACATTCTCTACGGGTTTTCTAGTTGATTTGGTAGTATTTTTTATTATATTCCACATTGATTTTGTTTTATTATTTGAGTTCAAAATATCCTGATCGTTTTTCATGATTTTTGCCTGCCTTATGACTTTTCGTAACAATGTTTTGTATTTTTTAAAGTAGATAAGGAAATCTTGAGATACGTCATGACGTTTAGAAATGAAAGAAAGAATTCGCTTGTTTTTACAAGATGTCCTAATCCCTTGTGTTATCCAAGAATTGCTTTTCCGTGAAATATTTAATTTTCGTTTTTGAAGAGGAAAGCAAGTGTTAAAATGAATTGAAAGAGTTGAAAAAAAAGAATTATATTTCTCGTTTGTATCAACAGTATTATAAACCGCTTCCCATGACTCCTGCATCAAGTAGTCTATGAATAATTTAATTTTACTTTTAGTAAACAATCTAGTCATACGTGTATTATTTATTGTGTCAGTGATCGCATTTCTTATAATGGTAAGAATTTGTGCATCGTGGTCACTGTATCCTAAATCTTTTGTTTCAACTTCATATCGAGTAGTAGTTTTGTTAATTATAATTTGATCAATTGCCTTCATCGAATTTTGTGTGATTCGTGTAGGTACATTAATTGTAATGTCTAAATTGAAGGAATTAATTAAATTGAGAAACTTTTCTTTCTCGCAAGATTCGACCAGAAAATCAATGTTAAAATCTCCGCATACAACAATGGATTCAAAAGAGCGATTGCTGACTTTGTTAAGCGTTATCTCCAGGTTTTCTAAGAACAAAATATAATCTGCAGTTCTCTTTGTTGGAGGTCTGTAAATGCAAAGTATTATCACTTTTAGTGAAGTAAGATGTACAACAGAAATTTCGAAAATATTTTCAATGGAATACACATTTAATTCTGCCAAGGGGATAGAATCAATATTATTTCTAACGTAAATACAAGAACCACCATACGTAGGACCTTTATGCGATTCTCTCTCTCTACAATAAAAGCCTGCGAGGTAAAAGTTTGGAATTTGGAAAATGCTAAGTTCATTAGGAGATAACCAATGTTCTGTAAAGCAAAGAACGTCTGTTTGATTTAGATCGCTCTGTAGAGCTGCCTCGATAAACTCAGTTTTATTTGAAAGGGACTGAACATTATGGTGAAGAATGTTTATTTTTTGCAAGTACCTACACGAATGTTTTTCTGCTGCATCTGACTGTAGTTGCTATATATTTACTCCATTTTTACCTCGAGTGCGTGGTCGAAGGTTGTAGTGTGTCCGGGCAGTGACAGGTTGTGAGGAAGATGGGGCATCAGATGAAGACGAATTGGTAGTGGGAATGGGAGAAACGGGAGTAGGTTCAGAGGAAGAGGCAACAGGGTTCGAAATAAGGGTGGGGGGTGGAGAACGTAAGGAAGGCGAAAGGGACGGATTTTTGGCAGGAGACTTTCCATCATACATTATGAATGCTATCAGAACCAGGTGCCTTCCAGTTCTGTCTTTCCTGTGGCTGCAGTAATATCAGCTTCAGTAATCGTAACTGATTGCATTTCATCTATATCTCGGCAAGCTTCTATTTCTTGGCGGATCCAATAAGCTTGCTCATTGTGTTGTTGAAGTGCATCCCAGATTTTAGACCAGAAATTAAACATAGAATCCTCTCTCGGAGTCTCACCTCGCTGCTCTCTCTCATCGGCTACTTCCAGTTGTCTGTAACATCTCTTCTGATCGGAAGAAAAAGTCGATTCCTGCCGCCTTTTCTCGAAAGATTTACTGTATCGTCTGATTCTAGCCCCCAGCGCTGTAATTCTTTGTTTGAGTCTGTCTTCCTCTGCTTCCAACTTTTGATCCAGGTTTTGAGAATTCATTCTGATTTTTAACCTCCTAGCTATAGATATTATTATTATTATTATTATTATTATTATTATTATTATTATTATTATTATTATTATGGTGAGTTATGTACAAAACTTAGATACAAAATTGATCGTACCTCACTATTTACGTAAAATGTTTGATACGAGTTTCTTAAATTGTCCTACAGGGGCTTTGAGTTTCTTGACAGATTTACATAGTATATAAATGCAGATACTTCACATTTTCCCCCATACGTCGCAGAACAGTTGCTCGCCAGTTATTACAGAAACCGAATAAATGGGATTTAGGTGTTTTATAAAGAATGGTGACCGTATCTACCTACAGCGATCCCATCAGCACGAGCCATCCAGCCATCGGTGCGGATTCCTGCACTCATGACTTCTCATTCATCTTCAGCACTGCCTCTCCCGTTTTCTTTTGAAAGCTGTCTTCAACTACCTTCTTCATTTCCGTTTTCTCAACCGCAACCCCAGTAATTGACTCTTGACGCAACCGTCTATGATTCCAACGTTCTACGATTCTGCTTTCTCGCTACCACTACAATTTTCACTCGAGCATCAATATTTATGGGGATCTTGCACTAGCGGGATGCATTTCCACTACAATCACCTTCCTCACTAACTCCACGTACGATCTTCATCGTCACTTCCTCACCTCTCTCCGCACATCTTAAGCCGCTTGCCCCGTTTTTCCACCTCCTAGTTCAGTTGCCAAGTCCTTCTCCTTTACTTTCACGTACATCTCCACACATTGCGTCAGACTCAGCTGTCGTTTTTAGTTTTTCCTCTAATGCCCATTTCATTCACTACCTACTTTTCCTTGACTACTCTACCCATCTCCGTATAAGATTGCCAGTCTTATGCCTCGATTTCTACACCACCGCTATCCTAACGATTGTCGTCCTCCTCCATTTCCCCAAACATCTTGCTCGATCTCAGGTCCCTGCACCGTCTTACCCGAGAATGTCGGTTGTTACTCCTCCACTTCCTCTTCCACGTCCGCTTCGGAGTACGGAGTCGGATTCCACATCCAGCATCTCCACCGTTAGCTGCTTCCTCTAATCTAAAGATACACGTTCATAGACATCTCTAACAGACATCAAGTCTTCTACCCCAGCATTCACCTCCAGTTACCTCGCCTACATTGCCATTGTACCTCCAACCTGCTACTTCCTTCACCTGCACTATCATATCCATCTCGTTGCTGGCCGTCCGCCTCAGCTGTCACCTTCAGTTCTTCCTACACCGTATACACAGCGATTTTCGACGCAAACTTCCCCACATCACTTTCAAATCCAACGTCTTCCACTCCAGTGTTCACCAGTTGTCGGAATACACCGCTGTTTCATCATTCCCCATAGCCACCTTCAACCACTTCCTCCTACACCTTCACTTTCAAACCCATCTCCTCGCTCTCACCTCCAGTTCGTCCTACACAGTCTGCGGTGACATGTTCAGCCGCAACCTCTCCCAGCCCCACCTTCACTTTCAAACACATTGCCTTCCATCTCAGCATCCATCTCCAGAACCCCCGCCCACTTGAGCCGCCGTCGCCTCCACGACCTCCGTTCCGACGCGAGGTCAGGGGCGCCCGGCGCGGGTCAAGGCCGTGCGCGACCGCGGGCCGAGCCAGCGCGCGGGGGCGGGAGGGGGCGGGGCTGGGCGGGGCGGAAGCGGGGGCCGGGCCGGGACCGGAGCGAAGCGGGTGCAGGCGGGGGACGGCAGGTGAGGTCCCATCCCCTCCCTTGCGCCTGCTCAATAAAATGCGGCCCAAGTATGGCGCGTATGCGAGGCACGCGGCCGATGTCCGGTCGAGGCTCGTTGCAGCCGCTAGTAGTCGATATTGGACACATTCCTCGGTGTGTCGGCTGGGGCAGCGGCGAAGGCGGCGGCAGTGACGGCGACGGCGGCGACGGTGACGACAGCGACGGTGGCGGTGGTGGTGGCGTTGGCGGTGGCCGCGTCCCCGCTGCTCAAACCGCTGCCGAAGACGTCGTTTGCGGTTGCGACGTCTTCCACCCCACTTTCCACTTGCAGCAGCACCACCAAGTAGGAGAGCAGCGCGCTGGCCACCTGTGGACAGGATCCGTTTAGTGGATGATGGCTTCCACGTTTCGCAAATTTATTTATTTATTTACTTATTTTATTATTTATTTATTTATTTATTTATTTATTTATTTATTTATTTATTTATTTATTTATTTATTTATTTATTTATTTATTTATTTATTTATTTATTTATTTATTTATTTATTGTACTAGGAGGCTATGTTAATAAGTAGTAATTCATCGATAGTTGCATAAAATTGTCCGTAACAGGATTATGGTGGAAATGTAGCTATATATTTATAACTATTCAGTTCCCGCTAATTTGGCCTCTTTCTCGCCGGCGTATGCTGGTTATGAATGGGAATGTAAGGGACCAGTTCCCCAACGAGGGCTCAGTCCAGCTGGCTGGATATGGGTGAGCATCGCGCGCGACATACACTCCACTTTTTCTGCATTTGGCTGGAGGTGATCAGAGAAACTACGCAACCACCGACAGGAGCAGTGGGACTATGAATTCGATTCCGACAGACGCTGATGTGCAATGCCTCAACGAGCATTTTTCAAAAACCCATTGGAACCGTTTTGTTTTGTTTCAACCGTTCCATCGCTTTCACATTTCTGGAACGTTCATATATACCACACCTGGAATGACATTTGGGTTTATAAAAGTTAATACT
Source organism: Teleogryllus occipitalis (assembly GCA_011170035.1). Taxonomy (NCBI): domain Eukaryota; kingdom Metazoa; phylum Arthropoda; class Insecta; order Orthoptera; family Gryllidae; genus Teleogryllus; species Teleogryllus occipitalis. Next base: position 208,686 of record BLKR01009082.1, on the reverse strand, counting down.
TTGTATGTAATTTATTTCAAGTATTTAATAATTTACGTATTTTTATATAAGTAGGCCAAGGTGAAAATCCTTTAAGCTTATATAAATTTCTTAACTCTGGACCCTGGTATTCGCTGTATAGAGTTGCATGAAAGCTGCGAAGAGTGGAACGTAGGTTGCGGTGAAAGAGAAACAAAAAGAGACTTTCTCGTAATCTCACCTAATTGATCGCGACAGACGAGGGCATTCTCCATCTTTCAAACAACGACCAGCACTAGAAAGGAGGCAACGCTACAGAAATACCCAGAGATCTTGAGGGTGTGTGTGGGGTAGGAGAACCTACCACACACACTTACACACAAACACACTCAAACACACGCATTTACACTCATGACCATCTGCGTTACTAGGGAAAGATATGTAAGAACAGAAAATGTTCAAATATGTATGCCCTTGACGAAGCTCATAAAAGAAAATATTTTAACATAAATTTTCAGAAAAGACTGTCATATAATTTTGAGGCTGCAAAACATTCATCAGAGTTTTGGGATAGCAACAGCCGATGGATGATTCAAGTAGACGACAAGACGTCTTCGTCCTTTTGTAACCTCAACAGGGAAAATTCTGAAAGACAATTATTTAAGAACTATTGGTTTACCTCGGCTTAATAATTATTGAGTATTGACGAAGTTGTCAGTTACCTCGTCTAGGCAAAAAGAAGTTCGTTTTCTGTCGCAATTCTTGTGTAATACAATGTCCCGCATGGCCCGCGCCAAAACACCTCTGTGCACGGAGTCTGAGCTGCCGTTACCAATCGGCAAATATAATTTTTCAATGCTCCCAATGAAGCCTTTTTACTGACGAGGCGATTCTTTGTGAAACCGCTCGGCTGTAGGTTCTCAAACAATTGATTCTCGTAGGATCTTATTTGGAAATGTATCTGATTCTCAGAATTTGTGAACAATACGATATGTTTTCTGGTTCCCAGTTGCTGGCGCAGTCTCGCGAGCGTCTATGAAAGCACTTCTAACTTTTCAAAGCAGTTAAATATATAAAGTTTGCTCCAGCTATATTGTAATTAATGTGTAATCCAAATTGGCCCCTCTCATTGACGTCCTCCGGGTCCCTGGAGAATCATCATCATCATCCATGCACCTAGATATCATTGATCTGACTGTGGACTTTTGAGTGACGTTGTGCAGAGAATTGATTAGTGGATTAATTGGTATCGTCTAAAATAATGTATTTATTTTTGTTCCATTGGCCACGAACTAGTTCCTGCGGCAGAGTTGATGAGTAAGGGAAGGGTCATGCTCAGCCATCTAAAGCTACCAATATTTTCTACTCAATCATTGCTAGATATTGAGGTGTAAGCTTGAATTCGTTGACTGGAGACTGAAAAATCATGAGTTACATTTTTAAATGAAACCAACGGTTCTCGTACCCAAGAGTTCTGGAATAACGTTCCTATTAAAATTCGAAAATCATATTTTATCTGATTTGTGTCAGACATAAAAAATTGATTTGAATGTAATTATATTCAGCTATCAATTTGCGTCTAGAAAAACATCGCATTATTGATTAAATGACAATTGTATATTAATTTGTTTGCTGCAATAGCATTCAGGCAATTGACAAGTAAGATACAATTAAGATACAAGTAAACTGCAAAAGCATTTGGGTTATGGACGAAGATAAGTATATTAAAATTCCGTCAACAAATGAAAATGCCAAAATTGCCAAAGTACTCATGTTCTATATGACGAAAATATTGCAAATTTTTTTACCCATGGAGAGAAATGAAGTGTTCCGTGGTCGCGTTACAACAGGAATTTAATTTTAAAAATAAAATTAACAGGCATTTCATGATAGAAAATGAATATAGATGTCTTAAAATGAAATATTTGAAGAATGCGTTGAGAACGACTTCATGTGATAATCTCAAATTTTACTCTTTGGTAATTTATAAGGTTTGCCGAAAACACATTGACCTGAGAAGTCACAGAAGACTTCCGACCAGAGCAGTCGACCGCTAGAATGCTCTTCCTAACAGTGGTTGAATTCCACCTAGCTTTAAATGGCTAGTGTGGAAAATTTATTTTTTATTTATTTTATTAATTTGTACGGCAAAAACGGTGTGTGACGCTCTGCGGGGAGAAGTGAATTCTCTGCACGTTGTCATTACACTGTGATCCCTATCCTACGAAAATACTACTTTAATTTGGAATACACAAGAAATAAGCGGTTTTTTGCTAGGATTGTTGACAAAATATTCTCTCCGATGTAACAAACTATTTTCAAGGGTAAATCAGCTATAAATGTGGGCTCTTATCCCTCATTACGTCGTTTGTGGATGAATAATACTTCCTGCGGCGACAACACGGTGAACGATAATTTGGCTAACTCTATTTCCCACTGAATTCTAGAAGGCGTGAACTGATAATGAAGTTACATTGATGCCCAGAAGCAAAACATGGTATCTTAGCATTTGATCAAGGATCAGGGAAACTAGATGAAAAACCTAATCGAGATGGGGTCATTGATCTGCCCCTGCCGCAACTCGAACCCTAGGACCTACCTGTCAGAGATGCTGCAGTGGGAACAGCAGTTACTCTTAGCTATCTCAAGCCTTTTCTGTGCGTCTTCCCCTTCCTCTTTTTCAATAATTTACTGGGCCTGAGCTGCTCGCGAGAAGTCCCACTTACCGCAATGAAGAATCGCTTGTCCAGATCCGCAAAGTAACCTCGTCACGTCCCTTCTTCTCCGTCAATCGTGCGTAGGAACAACAGCACCTGCAACAAACCTTATTTTTACTTTATCGCTTACTACACTACTTCGTAGAATAAAGAACGTTCTGTGATACAACAGCGTTTTTTCGACACAACTGCAAAAAACGTGATTTTTTGAAAGAAACACCCGTTTTGTTTGTCCTTTCGTGCTCCTCGTTTCGATAAGGGTAATGCTCACCAGATAGGAATTTCTTGAGGTGTGATCTGTACTTGACGGTGAAACACCTCCCAGCGGAACTGCTGCAGAAGATCTGTTGTGAGTCGAGTCGTGTGTGGCCGATAATACAATAATCCACCCTACAGTCCGAATCCCGCTCCCAACGACCTTTTTCATCTAATTTAATCGATTTTCATCTGAAGAAATGCCTGTCCGGTCAGCATTATGAGTATCACATTGACGGAGAGTTGCAGGTGTCCGTGAAACACTGGTCTTTCCCAGGAGGTAGACTTTCACGACACAGGCGTACACATCTTTATCCCACGACATGAAAAATGTCTCGTGCTGATTATGTGAAAAAAGGGAGCAAGATATGCTGTATAGGCTACAATAACGTTTTTCATGAAATTGCCTTTTCTTTTTGTTGGTGACCTAAAGAAACGTACTCTTTGGATACCCATCTTATTTACGTTCGTTGCACGATGTTGAAGTAATATTCTCTGATATTCTTTGTCCCTAGAGAAAAAAATGTTACCTCATGAACAAAGAAGTTACAAAAGAAATTTCCATGAAAATTCTTTTCTTAATAAAGTCCAGTCACGCATGTAATCCCGCAAACGTAGAAGGCACATGCTTCAATATCATAATAACGAGAATTGAATCACTGAAATGGTTTGACCAAGTATTAAACAAAAGTGCTAGCCAAATAATAGTTTGTAAATTACCCTGATTAACTAGATATTCTTGTAATTGTTAAGTTATACAATATTTATAAGGGTGTCTAGTGTAAATGTCTAAAACATATGGAAGCTTTTACCTAAGGAAAAATAAATTTGTTAGAATACTCTTGCCTGTCTGGGTGACGCAGCGTCGAAGGTCGCAATGCCGGCGTTTCGTCTAATTTTCGTGGTCTTGCGCATAGTTGTGCAATGTCCACGCTTCTTGAGTTAATGTTCAAAAATCCAACATTTGGTACTCATTCTTATATCAAAAACTGAACATGTTTATTGCTCTGTACTTATTATACTCGTACATATATTGTATTGTATATTTTTCAATGGTAAAACATAAGTTTCAAATATACTATTATGTGATGGCAAAACAAATTGCATGTTTCCTCAAGTCCAGGAAAATATGAACACTCCAGTGTAGTTAAGAGAGTGGGATAGTGAAAAAAACAGTTATTGAAAAGAATCATACAGAGTAACGTACATATTATGGTCATTCAGTAAACTGCATTTGTGAGTCTTGAAATTGTGTGGTAAGTCAGTACCTATGTACGTGAGAGCACATTGTGAAACGTAATAATTCAACAGTAGTGAGTTCGTTCTTTTTTGTTACAAATTTTGCGTGTTTATGCAGACTTCATCGAAGCATTTCCCATTCGTGTCACAGTTGCAAGATAAGCACCCCGCATAGTGCTAAGGTATGGACTTGTACACGGATACGTTCCGGTCGTTGTATAATAGATAACGGTCACCGAACGTTACGTCCAGACCAACACTGCGCGATTTCCCGATCTCTGACAGCGAAGTAACTAATGAAACGTAGTGAATACAGCATACAGTTATCGTCACCAAACACTAGTCGCAGCAGTCCGATATTTGGGATTTTCTGTAAAATATTACCTTGACGGCGTTCTCTCTCTGGAGCCGATAAGGAAGATACAGGGTGAAAGTTTCATGTTCACCAATCAGTTGTGACAATTTTACATTCTGAGAGCTATCCGTGAAGAGTCTGTCGTTAGTGTGAAGTGAGAACTCTGTATGATCGGCATGCATACTGCGGCAAAAGAGGAAGATGATAATCCCTCAATTGAGGTATGAATTTACCGTTGGTGAACACCAAGTTTAAATAAAAATCAAGTGGCCAATTGATATGCCTCGAACTGTTAAATAGTACCACGTTAGTGTTTGGTATATTGATTTTTAAAAATATTTACAAAGTCCTACGGTTGGTTCAAATGTCAGTAGTTTTTAGATGAGATTTATTTTTAATTCTGCAGTTACTTCTAAGAACTTGGTGGCAGAATATCTTCTCTTTACATTAATTTATCTCACATTAACCTAAAATAAATTACTTCACAAAAAATGAATAATTTTACCGCACAAGCATTCACAGCAGTCCACCTCATATCCTTGCCGTATACAGACCCGTAATGTCTTTCTTATACATGTTTCACTCATAAATTTGGTGTTTACAGTCGGATTAATCGGTCCTTTGCAGCTAGCAGTGTCCCCAGGCCTGAGCCCTGTTTAAGTCGCGCTGAAAAATATATTGGTCTTCCTCATTTGATAGCTGTATAAATCGTACAATCATCAGCAAAGAGTCGTCCACGTGCCGACCAATCATTCACGTACGTGAGAGTTAAGGACCGGATTTTTGTCATTACATTTTTTTCTTTTTACGCGCCGTTCTCAAAATTTTAATTTGGCAAAACGTCGCCGTCCTAACACAAAATCCAATTTTTTTGCAATATATTTTTTATTTTATGAATATTTTTCAATTTTAACACCCCCTCGAAAAAAATATGAAACCGTGCTGACCATGATAAAGCCACTCTGCCATCCTTTCCTGTAACTAGTTTTAGTTTTTCGATGAGTTTGTGTACGACTGAAGACTTACCGTTCTATAGGTAAGATCTATAGTCCCCTTTACAATCTAAAGTATAAATTTACTTATAAATTTTAGACAATTGTTCGAAAAAGACAGTGCCAAAAATGTACGAAGAAGTACAAAACTACAAGATTAAAAACTGTTTCTCCACGTTTGACAATATTGCATTGTGAAGAATCATTCATACGTTTTATTCTCTAATAGTCATTATTTTTTATTCCTAACGACCGTTTATGAAGCATGGGGATATTTTAGTGTGCAAATTCTGAAGAAGTGTGTCTGTTTGATGATCCAAATTATGTAATACATTTGGTATATGAATTGACGATTAATTCCCCTTGTCAATGTAAAGTAAAAATTTGTTTCAATCAATTGCTCGACAATGACAGTGCCAAAATTGTACGTGGAACTACAAAACTACAAGATTTGTAAGCCATAAATGAGGTTTTCCATTACGAGATGTGTACACATACTCGCACCTGAAGATGTGAATCTATCACTTTTAAAGCCTTTAAGGCCACTCAATGTAAAACGTGCATTTATTTAAGTAATTTCAGTAGTAGTTTTAACAATAGTATTAATAACCGTGAAACGAAAAAAATATACATACATTGAGAAGATAAAAAAAACAAGTTTACAAATGAAACTGCTTTCACTGAATATTTTATGCCAGTTCACAAATTCATGTTAAGCTTCTATTAAAAATGCGGTACAAGCGAGAGCATCCACGTCAGAGGAAAGAGAAACAATAACACACCTTTGATTTAGCAGCACGTGCTGCACAGGCGGAGAGCTTCAGCCGCAAACAGTTTCTCTTTTGTGCCGGCGAGTGCTACGGGTACAATGGATTTGCTGTTAACGTGAGTGCCCCGTATTTGAAAGCTCACAGGGTCCCGTCGCGTATTTTTTTGCGAATGAACATTCTGGTTCGAGGTAGAGTACAATATCCTCTGGAAAAGGTCTCTCTTTTTTCTGAAGCGAGGGTTGATTCTCAGAAGGAAGATGGATTCAAATATGACGAATCAATGACGTACCTGTCATTAGTTCATGTTTTATTTGCACATGTTTTCTTAGAGAATAATACTCGTAATTAGGTTCGTCGATTTAGTGGATAATGCCCTGTATAGAAAAATTATGTTAGGGAAGTTTATACAATATAATTTCTCGGAATGTTTCTTACAAAAATATCGAAACATCGTCTTTAAAATTTTTATTTAATTCTATAACTAGTATTGAAATATGTAAGTGTTGTTCCAGTTATAAAACACTTTCATCTCTACTCGGTCACTTTTCATTGATATTGGAATCTTTTATCGAGAGTAAAATTTTTGGCCTTCGCAATCTCTGATTCTCATATAATGCATGAAGTAAAAAGCCATGATATTTCAGTGTTCTTGTGAATTTGAAAAAATGTCTGACCTTGGTCGGGTGTCACAGCACATTCTTCAATAATTTACTGTGTCATCTGAAAGATTTTTTACACACATAGAAAGATGATCGACATGAGCAACAACCCCAGCAAAACGAAATATTGTAATTTATAACACTAAAATACTGGAATAATGCTGTAGTCATTTTATTGTTTTCAAACAAGTGTCCCTGAAATACAGCCATATCTAAACGCCCCAACTTGCCGTTAGACTATAAATACGATGACAATAACTTATATGACTCACTCTTAAATGTTTGTATATTATTACTTAGTTAATATTTTATCATATAGAGAAAACACTTTTATGAAAGTCCTACTATACGAAACATCAAAAATTTGACTGAATTCTTCATAGGATCAACATTTAATAGGCCATATTAATTTGTACGTTAATATTAAATCATAGTCTAAATGAGTCGAATTGATCCTGCCATATTTTTGTCATTTTCTTCTGAATCGAATATGAAATATTTAAGAATGTGAAAATCCCAAATGCTTTATCAACATTGCATAGCCAATAAGAATAATAAAACTCATTGGTTCAAATATAGCTCTTCCATATATATATATATATATATATATATATATATATATATATATATATATACATATATATATATATAATGCTCTTAAGACAATATTAATCATCTTTTGTCCAATAAACTACTTATATTTTCTGAATGGTCCAGCCGCAATGAGCGCTCCAACGTTGGATTAAAAAAAATCTAAGTAAAAGTTTGCTTCGCAGGAGTATAGGAACAGTCCAGAAACACACACACATATCGTCGTTATATATATATATATATATATATATATATATATATATATATATATATAACGACATTTACAGAACTACAATAATACTATCCTTGATAGCATTCATTTATTGATCGTTCATTAAAAGGTAATTGAAGGGAATAAATAATTCAAGTGCTCACAATGCAATTCCCGGTTATGGGTTTCGACGTGGTGCCTCCTCAAAGACGCGTCGACATCTTACAAAGAACTTAAGGCGAAACCGGAAGTTCCAGATGCTGTCGAAGGCGGAAGACGACAGTCGGCAGGAAAAGGGCGAACTCCTCCATCGACCCACCCACGCGCAATATTTCCTCGGGTTCCGCGCAGAAATATCGTCGCCCTCCCTGCACAACGTGCCATTTTGTCATCGCCACTTTCTCCCGTTGCCCCTCCCCGGCCTCGTCACGTGACTTCCCCCGCCTTTAGCCGACCCGTTTCCAGCCACCGCCATCGCCTCGCACCCACGACGCACATGGCTGTCCGGCCCCACCCTGCCGCCCCCACCGTAAACCATCACGGCCTCACCGCGCACTGGCGCCATCTACACCACTTCGTACCGTGGCACACCACAATGGCAAACTCCAAAGTGTGCGTTCGGAATTCTGACTTAGCAAATCTCGTTCGGAAGACATTGGAGCACACTACTTCAGCTCCAGAAAGTCATTTCAATCATTTTTGTCTTCCTCACGGTCTCGTGAAGTTGCCGTTGCTCGAAACACTTGAATTCACTGATTGTCCACGATATTTGTGAAATTAAAAAGTGTTTAAATTTATTTGTGGATTCTTTTTGTAATCCCGAATAGACACTTTTGACTGTAAGTTACGTACATTTTAAAGAAAAAGTGTCGAATAATTTTATTATAATACGGCTTAATTCTTACATATGTTAGACACGTAACAATGTTAGTCACGTGTATTGTAGATATTTTTTGTCCTCCGTATTCCTGCTTCGATCATTTGTTTTTGTTTATCAAGTAGAATGCCCTTAATCAGAATAACACACATTTAGCTGCACATATCTGCACCTTTTTGGTTTATAACCTTTTTACTCCAATGCTACATAGTAAGATTTACCACTAAATATCCCGGAATTGTCTCCTACGCCACAGGAAATCATTTTCTCTGTATATTTTTCGATTTCTCCTTCTTATAATTACTTTTAATAAGAAAATTACTGAATTATTTTAATGATAACAATATTAACCCACGATCGCGAGAACTATTGTATCCATATTTATATACACATCATTCTTTTTATGTCAGACATTTCCCAACCGAATTTTGAAATTTCTTTATGATATTCGAAATCAGCGATCTCCAGAACCCCATACGTACATTTTTTATGCATCTTTGTTTTTAAATGAGTAGATCTGCCATTTTGAATTTTAAAATTTATTTATGATATACAAATTTAGCGAGTTCAAAAACCCATTGATATCCATTTTTGCGCAAATCCACTCACATTTACAACTATGGGCAGGTTTTAGGTTCGATTCAATCAGTGTGCGCCGACCGGCCAAGTTTGCTAGCATCATTTGCACCCATTTGATGTCGCGGCAATGTCGTAACCGGGAGGTCCTATGGTGCAAATCCCGACTCTGGCAGGATTTTCCTCAGTAGATAGCTCGGCCGTTTTCAGCTGCTGAAGAGAATTCCAGCGGTCGGGTGCTCTGATCGGCTTCCGTGAATTCTCCAATCAACACCAGGGTGAATGTCCGAGCAGTACCTTGACAAACGGGCCACGGATGAGCGCGATATTTTCTTCCTCTTCTTTATCCTACTCTCACCGTATACTTATACTTACGCGCACTGCACAACCACACATGCCGGGAGACCAGTTGGGAGATTAGAGCTTCCCCCAGCTGGGGCGGTGACTCGCGTGACATGCTTGGGGAAAATCCTCGCAAGCTCACGGGTGAGTCGGCGCCGGATCTCGCCATCCAGTGGGGAAAGATTACCACTACCTCCTCCGATTTAAAAATATGCACTACTCGTATGGGACTAATGACCTTAGCAGTTGGCCTGGGTGGAGTCGTCAATCAATCAGTCATATCGCTGCTCCCGCCGCCACCCGCCCTCCATCCGCGCACCAATGCATGCCTCCATCTCTTCTCATGGCCTTACCGGTAAACCTCTTCGAAAGCTACTGCTTCACTAGCATCTTTGGAAGCCCAGACATTTGCACCTCCATCAACCCCCGCCCACTGCTTGCGTTACCAGATCCCGCTTCCACTGCTCTCACCATCACTCTTGTCACCACCCCTTTCCCACCACCTCCCTTCTCACCACCGCTCTGTCCTTTATCAATATCCCCGGTCCAATCTCCACTGGGCTCATTACCACTCTGCACGCATCTGCTGTCCCAGCAACCACCTCTCCCAGAACCAGTCTGGTCACCAGCACTCTCCACTCCAAAACTGTTCACGCCACCCTCCTCCACGACCGCCAGCATCTGCCGCTATTGGCTCTTGCTCACTTCTCCACAACGCTGACCTCCGCCTCCGTCAGTGTCAATCGCCGTCACGCTCTTGTCACTCTTTGGGGCAATGGCTCCTCGCCGACCGTTGCCACTGATGCCGACCGTGCGCAACCACAAAATCTTCAGACCGGGAGCGGTAGCTCAGTGCATCAACTGCCATTGCAGCTCCTCTGATCGGGAGGTCCAAGGTTCGAGTCCTCACGGCGGCAGGATTTTCGACACTGGCTTTTCAGCTACGTCGAATTCAGTCGCTATCTGGAAGAGAATTCTTGCGACCGGCTGCTCTGATCGGTAGTTTTCCGTGGTTTCTCCAATCAACACCAGGCGAATGCCGGAACAGTACCCTACCAAACGGGCCACGGACCGCACGCGATCTGTCCTTCCTCTTCCTTGTCCTATCCTCTCCCCTTACACACTCACACTAACATGCACTACACTACCACATATTCCGGGAGACCGGTCGAGAGTTTTGAGATTGTCCCGACTGGGGCGGTGCCTCGCTGGTGGGAGAGTCCTGGTTAGGGGGAAACCCCACTAGCCGACGGTAACTCGGCGCCGGATCTCGCCCCAATGGGGGAAGATCACCGCCATCTCCCGAGAAAAAACATGCACTACACTAACGGTACTAATGACCAAAGCAGTTGACGCGCCTGAAAACACGAAAAAATCTATCAATTAATCAATCAACCATCTTCAGCACAACCCACTGCCACCTGCCCACCGCTTACTTCACAGCTTGCCGCCTCCTTCAGCGTCTCCCGCCGCCATCCTGAAGCCGTTGTCTGTACCCCACACCCCTCTGCCCGGCGCTGACTTCCTCTCACTGCCGCCGCCTCCTCGGAATCCACCGCCACCGCCAACACACCCACCACTGCCACCTCCACCGCCACCACCGCCAACTCCGCCGCCCCCAGCGCCCGCCTTTCCGCTCGGTCTGTCCCCTGACAAAGCTCTGCGAGCGCGATTTTGGAGTATTTTCGAAATGAGCCGAAGGACGTGAGCGTCCGTGAGCTCCCACGACGGCTCTAAGTCGGCTCAAAAGACCGGTCGCAGCGCGCCTCCTAAGTGGAAATGTCGGGAAGATATTGGTCATACTTCAATCGAAAGCGTTGGAGATTTTTCTCCTTTTTAAGTCGGCGGTCCGGATATCTTGGCTGGGGGCGGGATTCCGCGTCCGCATAATTCGAGCAGGGAAAAGGCTATGGGACAATACCGTCGATCCAGCCAGTAGACATTTTGTCGAATTGTCCCCTGGGAGCCACCTTTTGGGGCGGAGAACTCGTATTTTCCGGAAGTGAGGAAGAAGTAAATATTTTTGTAGCAGACAGTATTTTTTAAAGTATATTCTTTGTTAGTTTAACTGAGCTCAGCTTAAGAAGTTCCTAATGTGATCTCGCCAGTATTCACACAGAATCATTCGTGTTCACAGAGTCAGTCTAAATAGGCTCCGGCCTATTTAGATTTTGCTTCACCTTCAAAACGCATATGTTTACGTATACTGCAGGATTTTAAACTCCTGCAGATGGTATAAATATTTATGAAATAGAATGACGATTACCCAATTGAGAAGGTGGTGATTTGCTCGTTGTTCTACGTTATAAACGTTAGATACATTCGGATTATCCTACTTTAGCCATCTTTCAGCTTTCAAAACTTACTTTTTCTACCCTTTAATGCGCCGTAAACACTAATGTCTGTGATATTGTTTATAGGATTTAAGTGTGTGGTGCTCAAATTGACAAAATGGACGTTGTAACCAAAATGTTTCTTACTGCGCATATCTGCTATTGACAAAAGAACATGATCCCGAAGAAAGAGATAAGACGTGTGTTACGTAAACAAAACCTCTCCAGCTCTTGGGATGACCCGTTTCCCCTACCACTACCCCCCCCCGCCGCTAACCATGCCCCTCCCTTAACAAGGAGCGCTGGCCGTCTCCACTAATACGCCGTGCTTTGCCACCGCCTTCGATTCATCCTGGAGTAGCGAGCACGTAGCCGGGAATTCAAAAATAATTGCTACCAGCTGCGTAAGGGATTTTTAAAGTGGCCCGGAGCTGACAACTTCCTTTGTTATCGCCCCCTCGCGCTCTTCCCTGCGAGGCGGGGCCTCTCCTAGCGAAGGCGCGGGGGGAGGCGGGGAGCGGGCAGCGGGGCAGCGGGGCAGAGACGAGCGCGGGGATGAGGTGGGAAAGCACCGAACCGGAACCTTCGCCGGAAACCGGAACAAACCGCAGTTTTTACGGGTAGCTGCAGACGAAGCGAGACCATAATTAAGGGCCTCCCCACGTCTTGCCGCGTTCCACAGGCTGCGTGCCATCCTCTCCGTTTGTTTCCAGCTTCACCGGCCACGCTCGGCGCTCTCCCACCATTCGCTGTCAGTGACTCACACGTTTCCTCCTTGCTAGATTGCCTGCTTTATACTTTCTCCGTCCCATACCTTTCCTTCACGCCTTCCACTCTTCCCCTACCCGCGTCTCACACCGCTTTCCTCCCTCCTCTCCTCGCATTTCCTTCCCGCTGTTTGGTTCCCTCTCGCTTCCCCCTCGCTTTCCATCTTCTCTTCCCCCTCCTCTCCACGCATTTCCTTCTCGTTTTTCGGTTCCCACTCGCTGCCCCTTCTCGCTTCCCCCTCACTTCCCCCCCTCGCTACTTCCTTTGCTTTTCTCTTTCCCTCTCTCTTCCTCTCCTAGCTTGTCATCCTCGGATATTCTCTATGTTTCCCCTCCTCGCTTACACACCCCGCTTACCCTCCTTGCTTTCCCTGCTAGCTTCTCCTCCTCGCTTTCCCCCTCGTTTCCCCTCCACGCTTCCCCTCCAAGCTTTCTCACTTCGATTCTGTTCTACCACTTTTAGGAATTCTTTCACAGAAGCCTCTCCCCGAATATACCTCCACAAAATTTCCATAATTCCTCTCCACGCTATGTCTGCGCTCTTCCTCTCCTCATGCCCTATGATCACTTCCTTACTCTTCACTTTTCTCTCTCCTTTCCCCGCACCTACTCTTCAAGAACCCACCAACCTCTCATTGACAAACCAACCCGCTCCCTTACACTTACACTTCTGGCTCCTCAAATCCCATTCTCTATCTCTCAAATTATTCGACCCGTCTTCCTCCCATCCACATCCAACTTTCTCCGTCACTCCCCTTTGCAATCCACGCTCACTGTGGACCACATTCTGCACTCCCCATTCACACCTTCTCGAAATCTTCCCTGTCCTTCTTACCAATTTAGCTTAGAGCACTATTTCCGTTGTCTCTGCAACGATTCTCACCAAGAGGTTTGATGCGAATCCTTACGGTGGCGGATTTTTGACAAAAGCTGAACTGCTAGGTCGCATTCAGCAGCTGTCCAAATACAATTCTGGCAGTTAACTGCTCTGCTCGGTAGGTTTCCGTGATTTCTCCACAGAATACCAATAAATGGAGGAGCAGTACCGTAGTAAACGTGCCATGATCTCTTTCCTTTCTCTTCCTTGCCCTTCCGTCTTCCTTACTAAGACCCACTTACACTTAAGGGTACTCTCCTACGAAACCTCTGAATCCAAGCTTGAAAACTGACTCGGCTGAAATCCGCTTAGAAACACCTGAGGCGGTGTCCCACTACGAGAGTTGCCTGGAAGTGAATATCCCCCACTAGCCGACATGTCGGTCAGCGCCAAATCTCATCACCAAGCCGAGAATGAATCTCCGCTATCTACTGGGGTGAAACATTCATTATACAAACGGGATTAATGGCCGTAGCAGTTCACGAGCCAGGACACATCAATTAATGAATATTGAGCGCCTCAAACCAGTCGGGAGCTTAGAACTTGTCCCAACTGGGACGTTGCCGAGCATGGAGAGGAAAATTGTACATGCTGACGAGTAGGTCGGTGCCGGATCTCACCATCTAGAGCGAAAAGGAACCATGACCACTTCCCGAATAAAACATTCACCACATTAACGGGACGAATTACAATAGGAGCAGACCTGCCCGGAAACATCAATCAACCTGTCCGTGTCAAGCGTTTTTCTCACCTTGACATTCTCAGCCTGCTCCAGGCTCCCACTTTTTCACGCATCCACATATTCGCGCATCCACTGTTTCACGCATCTACTACTTCACGCATCCACTGTTTCACGTATCCACTGTTTCTCGCATCCACTATCTCACGCATCCACTGTTTCAGGCATCCACTTTTTCAGGCATCCACTTTTTCACACATCCACTCATTCACGCATTCACACATTCACTTATTATCGCATCCCCTCTTGAACTCCTCCACTCTTTTACACACACATTCATTTACGCGCCCTCTCTTTTACGCATCCACTCATTCACGTAATCTCCGCGTCTTCAGTCTCGCTACCGCTTCCACTACCGCTCCCACCACACCCTTCCCACTGTGCTGTTACCGCTGCTGACCCTGCTTCCGCTCCTACTCCCTTTCCTGCATCCCTACCCGCGTACGCAATTCTGTACTGTCACGGCGATCCACCCCCACCCCCAAACTCCGCATCCACCCTGCTGCCACAACCTCCTAAACAACTTCGCCCTTGATTTTATATTCGTGTTGGCATTGTTGACCGACCGCGAGGGCGTCTGGCGGGAATCTGACCCCTAAGAGGAGATGCCCCCCACTCCTCCACCCTCCACCCCAGGATTCAGTAGTGGGCCACACCGGCATAGGTGGCCCTGGGCATCACTTAATGCCACTGCAGATTCTCCGATTGTTGATTGATTGATTTTTTTTCGTGTTTCCGGGCGCGTCAACTGCTTTGGTAATTAGTCCCGTTAGTGTAATGCTTTTTTTTTTTCTCTGGAGATGGCGATGATCTTCCCCCGCTGGTTGGCGAGGTCCGGCGCCGACCTACCGTCGGCTAGTGGGGTTTCCCCTAACCAGGACTGTCCCACCAGCAGGGCACCGCCCCAGCCGGGACAAGCTCTAAGCTCCCGACCGGTCTTCGGAATATGTGATAGTGTAGTGCATGTTAGTGTAAGTGTGTGTGTAAGAGGAGAGGGTAGGACAAGGAAGAGGAAGGACAGATCGCGCGCGGTCCGTGGCCCGTTTGGTAGGGTACTGTTCCGGCATACGCCTGGTGTTGATCGGAGAAACCACGGAAAACTACCGATCAGAGCAGCCGGCTACTAGAATTCTCCTCCAAACAGCGACTGAATTCGACCTAGCTGAAAAGTTAGTGTCGAAACTCCTGCCGCCGTGAGGACTCAAACCTAGGACTTCCCGGTCAGAGGCTCTGCAGTGACATCAGTTGATGCACTGAGCTACCTCTCCCGGTAATGGTCTCTGATCGGGGGCTCTTAGGGAGTCCCGACAGTGGCCGCTTTTTCGGCACCAAATAGATAGCGCGGTCAGCTACTCTGGCCGCTAGTTTTTCTCTGGTTTCTCTGATCTACACCACGCGAATGGCGGAGCAATGCCCTAGCAAATGGGCTGTCGACTGCCCGCGGATGTTTCATTTATCTTCCTTGTCCTATCATCTCCCCGTACACACATACACTTGCACGCGCTACACTTTCACATTTGCCAGGAGAGCAGTCGGTAGCGTAGAGCTTCTCCCGGCTGGGGCGGAACCCAGTTGGTGAGAGATACCTAGATGGGGAAAATCCCACAAGTCGACAGGTAGGTCGGCGCCGTGTGTCACGCTCCTGGGAAGAATGAGCGATAAAAACATGCACTACGAGACATTTACTAACATGTACTACACTTACGGGTCTAATGAACTTAGCCGTTGACGAGCCCGATATCACTAATCAATCGATGCTGCGCATCAGCACAAATGCCAAATAAATTGTCGATCTCCAAATTGTCGTTTTTCCGAAAGCTCTTTTTACCTTCTCGCCAAGTATATACTTATTTTGTAAAGGGAAAGTATTATAATGATGCAGCGGATGTGAAGGATAGATTTCATTACGAAATAATTCTCCGTCTTCAATAATATAAATGTAGGTAGACAAAAGATTTTAAACATTTGCATTGTTCGAACATACTGTGTTTTTATTGACAATTGGTCGTAATTTTGAAATTAATCCTTGTATCTACGGGAGCAGAAAATTAAAAAAAAAAATTTCGAAAATTTCGAAACATTCGTAGGATGTGTAGTTTCAAGTTGTGCAAATTTTCGAAATTATTAGAAATTTTCTCGTCATTTTGTGTGAAATCGCAAAAATGAAGAAAAAAAGCTTCATGCATACGACTCATTAAATTTTGTACTTATAACATATAGTAAATAGGCATATCGTATTGATAAAATACTTGAATACACTTGTATGAGTATGTGCTGTCACTCATACGAATATGAGAAGCATTTGCAGTTTCGTTGATAAAACAGTTGCCCAGCAGAAATCCTGCCAAAGTTGTCGGACGCCATTTCGACGCACTTCTCTTGCGGACTAAGAATGCTTATTTTCTGCCCATAAAAACATTTTAAAAACTGGTACGTGTAAGGGAGAGAAGTTCACTACCACTGTAGTGTTGAAGCGTGAAAAATATTTACACAAAAACCTTTTGTTCCAAGTCTTTGCTGTATTTCCGCATGATGTGTACGTGTGTGAAATTGTGAAGTATATACTCACTAGTTGCTTAATTGGGTTGATAAATTGACTTATACAAACTAAACCATGAAAACTGAAACGCAAATTACTCGTTGAAAGGTGTAAAAAATTACTATAGGGCAAGTTTATTAGATATTGTGTATTAGGTTAGACATAACACTGATATTTACGAGGTTATTTACGAAGTTTCGAATTAGAATCAGTGAGATGTAAACGTATTGCGCCAGAGGCTTCAATGTGGTGTAGCGAGAAAATCCTTATAAAGCCATATTTTAATAATCTTTGGTTTACGGAAGCTTTGTGTACGCTCGCAGAAACGTGGATTCACCAGCGCTACCACAGATCAAACGGTCAATTGGAGAATTAAAAACCGTTGTGTAGCCAACCGATTCCATTGATATTTGCGCACAATGCATGAACTTCAGGTAGAATCACCCAATGAAGCGTACTCATCAGTTCACACTGCAGTTGTACTGTCATGAAGTAGATTTTTGACAGGAAATATGCAAATGATTGCTACCTAGGCGGTTCAGACACAGTGGGTATACGTACTTTTATGAACGTTTACGTCGGAGAGTATACACAAATGGGTTTTCTATACAAACAGCTCTGCAGTTGTAAATTCGTAGATATTACTGTCTATAAGCTTTCCACTTATCGAAAATGTTTAGTAATTATATGTCGTGTATTTCTATTTATTTATGAACATTTTAATGAAATTAATTTTATTTCGTTTCAATATAAATTGAGTTTTGTTTGATAATGTGTATGATGTTTAACGATTTGAACAACTGAGTTGAAATAACGTGCTCTATACGTTACCTGGAAATCCAACCCCATATATTTATCTAGTTTTTATGCACTTCCGAGGCGCTGTAGTTTACACTCTTCCGTTGGAAGGGGACCTACTCTGCAGAATCGATAATGGCGAACGAAACGATAATGACGTGCAATGCGTTGTCATCGTTCTGTATCCTGAAGTACGCGGGTCGGCATAAAATCCTCTACAGAGCAACAAGAAACAAAGAACTTCTCTTATTTCAACAACAAAATTGTTTTGTAAACACATTTCATTACTATAATCCAAACATACTGGCTTCGCTCCTTATTCTTGAGAAGCTGCGTCACGCAGATTGTAGAGAAGACAGTACTGAACTAATATCTCCACCAATACAGGCGTCTTTAACTTTTGACAATTTCACATGGATACTTCTCTTTCTACGTGAATCTTGAGATGTCTGAAAGAATCATTGTTCTAAAGAAGTTTCGTGTTTTGCCGGAAGATCCAACAATCTTAGAATTTAAAAACACTTCGGAATTCAACCGGTTCTATTGTTAGAAAATAACTTTGAATTTATCAAAGATTCCATTCCTCCATTACTCCACACTGCAATTTTCACTCAGTTATTTCACTGCGATTATTATACAGTCATGAATATTTTTTCGGTGACTTCATGACTCGTTCATATTACAGTACTATTTTATCTTCACCTTTTCAAAATAATGGGTTGATTTAATTATTCCTTAATCCTTTTGTTGAATCTTTCCCGTTTCTTTTATTGTAGAAACAGAAATAAAAAGACAGAGCTTTTAATGTCAGGAACCAAAATCGAACCAATAATCTGAAAATCCGTAGTATAACCAGGTAAGCAGATTTGGTCACCCGAGTTGGGTGAAAAAATTCTTCACACACGAACTAAACTAGTGGTGCTAAACTAGCTCGTACTTTCTGGCCCGTATTTTCACGCAGAATTAGGCAAAAAGAACAGAGATTTTGAAATAAAGTTATCTACAATTTTTTGAAAATTTACCTTAAAGGAACATATTTTATCATTTCTATCTTTAATATTTTCCGAAAAAAATTAAACATTCGAAATTTACAAAAAAATCAAGCTTTTCATCGAACATGACCTGTACCATTCTCTTAAACGTATTTCACACTATCCAACAACAAAATTTGATCAAAAACAATGGAGCCATTTTTTTAAATTTGGAAAATATCCCAGGCGCTTCATGTAAAGCACCGCCAAAATTGGAATATCGACTGGGGGATATCAATTTTGGAGAAAATCGGCTGAGTGGTTTAGCCGCTAGTGTTGTTTACAGACAGA
Source organism: Teleogryllus occipitalis (assembly GCA_011170035.1). Classification (NCBI taxonomy): domain Eukaryota; kingdom Metazoa; phylum Arthropoda; class Insecta; order Orthoptera; family Gryllidae; genus Teleogryllus; species Teleogryllus occipitalis. The sequence continues at coordinate 189,769 of BLKR01009082.1, read as the reverse complement.
CAGACGTTTTGACGTCATTCGATTTTTCGGCATCAAGGACCCACAAAGTGTGTATTCTGGCTACACCCCGTGTTAGAGGAATTTTTTTCTATATTTAGAAAATGGATTAATCCACTTTTTCGTTATCAGAGTCCTGTAATAATAGTTTTTCTGCCGAAAATTCGCCGTTTTTTTCTTGCAGCATTACATAACTACATAACTTCGTAGCGAGAAATTAAAAAGAACAACTCATTCTAGCAGATGTTTTGTAAAATCATTTGAGTCCTATAATTCAAGCACATGGGCTTTGCTTATTACAGTTGAGCAGACGTGGCATGCATATTGTAGAAGAGGCAGTATTGGATGTGTATCGGTACCAATCTAGGGGCTTTTATTTCCTATTCAGCGCCACTTTTTCTCCCCCCCCCCCGGTGGCGACAACCACGAGACCGCCACCGTACCTGATAAGCTGGCCGCGTTCAGTTTGTGCGTAATTTTTTTTTTAATTATGTTTTATTATTTGATTGTTTTTGTACACAGATCAGTTCCTATAAAATTATACATATGCAGAGATGGCTTAACTTATATCACTTAACCTAACTTTACTCTAATACAGTGGTTGAGGAAACCATGATGGCACCTCTCAGTTTGTGCGTGACCGCAACACTGAGCGTTTCAGGAAAGTGACTGCAGTGGGAAGTGTGTTGTGATTAACGTGTTTTCTGCCACGAGCACCCCCACGAGTTGGTCGCGTTCAGAATGGGCCCCAACGAATGCAATAGGTTTCCTCTCGGGTCTTAATCGGAGTTAATGAAATGATTCTCACTTACCTTTCTAATATTGTGTAATTCATGCAGAACTGTGCATTAGGCAGTTATATAGTTGAAATGAGAAGTTTATAGTTCTTGACGTATATAATCTTGTAGATGTGGTTAATTTGGTTTCTGTGTACCGTCTCACAAGGTTTGCATTCGAGTTTATGGCATTCTCCATATACTATAAACATAATGTAAATACAGATGAATAATGTAAATGTAAATATATAATGTAAATATGAATATTATTTTGGGGTGCTAGTGATTGTCCATGTCCATCTAAACCTGTGAACTGTAAGCTACCTGATTAATTATTAAATTATAATTCAAAGAACGAGAGTCGTACGGTGAGTAAATTGTTCTCGGGATGAAGGTGTTTGTGCATGCAATGTGAGCAGCGAGGTATCAACGTAGGAGCAAATATTATTGCGAAAATGTTGCTTTTGTCGCTCAGTGGTCGTGGACATATTTGTTGATTGTCGTCGTGAAAATCCTCGGCTCACAACTGCAATTTGATTATCAACCTGGTAAGTCCTGTGAATTTTTTTGATTTTGTAGATTTGCATGAAGAGTTGGGTCGTGAGATAATATTCATTTCAAAGAAGTAACAATGTTAATATTCAAAATTAGTTAAGCTATTAGGAAGGGCGCTGGCAAGGGAAAAATTAGTAGCAACAATGCCCGCGCAGCAACGTCCGGACAAGGACAAGGTGATATGCGCTGTCAGGGAATAGTTTTGCCAGCCTGTGAGCAAACCAAAAGAATAAGCACGTCTTGCTGCATTAAAGTATCACGAGGTGGAAATCACCAATTTGATGTATAATATTACATTTTGAACCGTGATAAATAATATCTCGTTGTTTTCTCTTGTAATAAATAAGCAAATGCTGAGATGACCCTTTGCTTTCCTTCTGGACATAAATGTTGCTTCCCTGTGTGCAGGTTCTGTTGAGCTTCCTTTGCAAATTGCGGGAAGAGCGGGGTGAGGGGATGGTATTTTTTCAATATATATATATATATATATATATATATATATATATATATATATATATATATATATATATATTATATATATATATATAAAATCGCACTCACGTCGTGTTAGTTATATATAAAATCGCACTCAAGTCGTGTTAGTTACGCTGTTTATAACTCAAGAACGGCTGTACCGATTTGGCTGAAAATTGGTGAGCAGGAAGCTTAGAGCCAGGAGATGGACATAGGATACTGTTTATCCCGTTCGACAGCCTTCCTGTGTGAGAACGCACGTTTTTGCACGTTTCGCACGTTTTCGCATGTTAGCGGTCATTGTTTCCTGTTGTAACCTGCGCCTGATAATAAAACAAAACATGTCGTGTATCACAAGGTACTTAACTGAAGAGTGCAACCTATGCACCAAAATACAGGAACAATAATGAATGATTAATCTACTTAATTTTTGTATGTGTATTTTCTAATAATCAATTTAACTTAATAAATTCCAAAATCTGCTTATTTATTGCCTTTAACAGCCGGTCCCTATGATGACAGCTTTGTATTTCTCTCTTAAACAAAAATCAATTCCAAAAAAAACGCTCTGCTACGTAATAGATTTTTTAATTATCTATTTAATATCAGAGCGTTTTTTTAAAATTCTTCTTTGTTTGAGAGAAAAACACAAATCTGCAATTGCTTTATTACCACGAGTGCAACAAGGATAGTACAGTTTCTCACAGTGAGTGCGACGCGAGAAAAAGATGGGACTGCTGTTAAGGCGAAACAGAGTTCAAGCCGGGTCAGCTAGTATATATATATATATATATATATATATATATATATATATATATATATATATATATATATATATATATATATATATATATAAGCAAACAACATAAAATCAAATTTTCGTTTGCCGATTCAAATACATTTTATACTCCTACAGAACAATTTATAGTTTTCAAACATTTCGAATCAAAACTTGTGACACTATTATCTAAATTCAATTAAGTATAGTAAAAGAATAGGATAGGGATTCCGGAACTCAAGAAAACGATACAAAAGAAATTTTCTAAAACTAGTGTTTAAATGTTCCGTATAAATGATGAATCATTGTCTATCGGTCAGAAGACAAGAATCGGAAGTGAACGGTAATACAGTAGTATTAAGGAGGTCGTGATAGGGAAGGCCGTGGTGCACCGTAAACCCGGGATTAACCAACATCCTTGAGTCTGTCCAACGCATAATTACGAACGCATTTTATGCGAATAATCTTTAAAAATCGTTTGGGGTGTAAATGTTCTTTATGTTCTCCACATATATTCTAATAAATTAATTTTTAAAAAAAGTTTATTTACACTTACTTTTAAAAGAATTGGTTTTAAAATGTTTCTCAAAATAATACAAAAGATTTGTCTGGAGAACGGTAACAGTCTTCTGCACCGATTGGAAGAGAATCGGATAACGTCAAGCTACAGTAATCGAGAAAGCTTAGGTTAAGTTGTACAGTAAATCCGGGATCAGCCAAGAAATAAGTTACCAAATAAATAAAAATAAACAAATAGCAGTTGCCAGTAACAAAAATGTACTATATCATTCAATTTAAAATGTTTCAACTTTTTCATCATTTATGCATCGAATCGAGTTCCTAACCTTCACTGTTCATTGATTGGAAACTTCCTTCGCAATCAATAAACAAAGGAAAACCATAGCCATATGTAACAACTCGGTACTGCAAAGTAAACGAAACACTGACTCGTCATAAATCAATATGGCAACGCTTCTTATGTAGAGAATGATTCAAAGAGTACGTATTTATAAGTTTCCATAGATTCGTATTAAAACGACGTACGCAACTGGTAAAAAATATCTTTGACGTACTCATATCAAAATGGCTTCAATCCGCCACGTCAGGCTGCATTTCATTCGTACGCGGATGACTTGTCACGTAAACGACTATTTCAGAAATGAGAAAACTGTATTTTTACGATATTATTTTTGCCCATGATTAAGAGTGGAAAATGCATTTGAATATCTTGAACAGATAACAAATGAAGATATTCACAGTTGAATGGATGTCTAAACCATACGGAATTCGTGTACTTAGATCACTTGGCATTAAGTTGACAGTGAAAATGAATTATCACAGTACGTCAAAAGTTAACCATTCCATTTATAGAGAAAGATATTTTCGAAGATCGCATCACACAATTTTTGGTCAATAAGAAATTCTAAAAATCCTCATAATAAGAGTGATTTGAGAATTTTGGAAACTTCGCTGTTTGACTTACTTTCTTTAGCCAATATTATAGGAAAAGTTGTTTGCCAATGACTCATAATTGTCACTGAAGAAGAAATTAATATTTCTTCGTACCCAAGAAATTTGATAATAAAAAATTGTTAATTAATACCCCTGTCGACGTGCGCAAAACTGTCCGATTCGGAACTATGCTTCCAGAGAGAATTGAGCTGTTGCCATTACACTTAATGCCCACGTTTGTCACGTTGCGATAATTACAAAGAGAAATATTAATGAGACAATTCAAGTAGTTAATTTCATGATCGCGGCAACATTCTCTGATTTAAGAGATTACAAGGTATTTGCTAATTGTACTAATATAGGTCATTATAGGTCGAGAATAAGTAGCTTGTTGAGTAATGTAGCAGAATGCTTACGAGAGCATTTAGTATGTTTCAATAGGCTTACCAAATATCTACGTGTTTCCGCGTACATACCGACTCATATGAAATCGATCCGTAAGCGACAAATTGAAGTCGACACATAAATTAAACTGACATGAAACGTATTTTCTACTCGCTAACAGTTTTCATAAAAGAATATACTGTGTACTAAAATGTATGTATGCACTACTTAATTTGTTTATTTTGCTCAAAAGGTGAAAGTCGTTTCTTAATGATTAATATGTGCAGTGATCACCCAAGGAAAGAGCTTATGTGGTTTCATCTTCATTCCAGAAGCGGATGAGAGATATTCAGATATTCCAAAATATAGTTTTTGTCAATTTTTTATAGAAACAGATGACATTCAAAATCTCAGTTCAATACGTATTAGTTATATTTGATTTTGGGTATAGTTTTCAAATTTTAAAATGTATTACTTGCTCGGAGTTTTTAATTATTTGTATAAAATAAATAAGTAAAAATTAAATAAATAAGAAAAAAGGAAATACATAAATAAAAAATAAATACCTCAAAAGCAATTAAATAAAAAGTAAATAATTATAACGTAACTAAACAATGTTTTTCTCTCCCTTCTAACTCCTCTCTTCACATTCTTCCCTTCTGCTTACCTTCCTCTTTAGCTGCGTCCTGTTGACACATATTCGGCTGAAGCGATATTTAAAATCTTTTAATCCCGCTTACATTTTGTATTCCTCGCCGGAGCGTTTCCTACGCGATTTCAGGTGGCGTCCGCGCGACGGCCGCGAGTGCCGGGGCCATTAGCGCTCGGGCTGTTGATTCGCTGAAATCGCGGGAAATTCGGCCGCGTCCCCACAATCTGGGCGGTCGCTCATTTCGGCAGATTCGCACCGGTCCGCGTCGTCCCGTCCCCTCCCCACCCCTCCTTTCCCAATTCTTCCCCCGCGTCCCGCGCAAAACCTTGCTTTCCGTGCACCGCGAGGAGCGGACCGGTCTGTTTATCGAATTCCGCTTACCGCGCCCTAATAAATTGAACATTGATTTACCTCAGGCATGATAGGCACGCCGATTAGCTGCAAAACGGAGCAGAACCGGTACAGAGCAGTGGGCAGTGACCGGTCGAGCCGGACCGCCCGCGGGGACAGGGTGGGGGTGGGGTGAAAGGGGCGGGGGCAGAGAGGGGTGGGTGGAACAGGAGTTGACAATAGAATGTGTACGCTACTATTGCCTTCAAAATGGTAACGACATCACTCTCGCGTCGTGCAGGAAAGTTTCTGTAGGTTGTAAATAAAGTATGCTCGAGAGGCAAAGTAGAAAAGAATATTGTGAGTGTAGTTGTCTACGTACAATGTGACTACACGTTACCAAGAAGTTAAATGTTGCATTTAAGATATCGTCGTCCTCGCAGGCATTTATTTCTTTTCGCAGTCTCCTCCTACTTCTATTCCTTTCTGTCTTCGTCCTTCTCCTTCTTCCTCTCGTCCTCCTCAGTCTGTTTCTCTTCTTGTTTTCTTTCTCTATCTTTCACTCCTCCAACTCTTCCTTTGGGTCTTCCTCCCCTCCTCCTAATCCTTCCAGTCTCCCTCATCGTTTTTCTCTTCCATCTTCCCGTTCTCCTCCACCTTCCTTCCCTTCATTTTCATTGTCATTCTTGACATTTTCTCATGTAATGATGCCAGTATAAGAATATTTTTAGCACGGCCTTTTCTGTGGAGAACGTTATGTTTGTGATTTATTTAGTGGAGGTTGGGTAAATAAATCGTTCTGCTTACGAAATAAAAAAAAGTGATGTAGCTAGATGAACAAGTGGAATTCGTGATCTGAGTTGCCAAGTTTAATACAAATTTAATTCAATACACGTTATATTTTTTGGGTGTGTAACCAGACGCATGGTCTTATACGTATAGTTATTGCCTTCAATACAGAATACACGTGCTCTTCGACTCCACATGAAAATTAAATCCTTCTATATTGGTTCAGAAGAACGTTGATGGGTGCATAATTTCACAGGTGTGCTCAAATTAAATTTGCATTTTACATGTACAATAATTTTATGCCATCCAAGTTGTCACTAAGTGTTAGGTATAATAGGTTTCTGACCTTATCATACGAACTCTTTGGACTATCCAAATTATACTTCACAGAAATCCTTGACGGTCGCATTCCATCTTACATCAAATGATTTTCCCTGTCGACGCTCGTACAAGATAATTGTTTTCAGCACAATTTATGTAGACTGGCAATCTGTCTGTGTATTTCTATGTGTGAATGTGTTTGTTCGTGTGTGTGTGTGTGTGTGTGTGTATGTGTATGTTTACGAGCGCGCTTGCATACGTGCAAATGATTCCGACAGGAAAAATTACGAATTTTGGAATGAACATTAAAGTAATTTACCATTTGCATAGTAGCCAATTATATTATTTCTTTTTATATATAAATCTCCTTTTAACTTAAAACATATTATTCTCGCTTTAAAAACCTAATTTCCAGGACTTCTTTCACTTATTGTACTCCCATTCTTTCTTTCCTTAATTGTTTTTCATTTCGCATGGAAAGCGAGAAAACAGCCCTTTATGCAACAAGAAGATACCAGCGCGATGGTGAAGTTACTGATGATTAGAAAAATGAGAAAGAAAATTAAGAAAGATTAAAGAAGAACAAAAACGAGAACTACACGGAGAAGAACGAGAACAATAAGGGGCGAACAAAAACGAGCGGAAGATGGCGAAGGAGGAGGAGAGAAAGAAAATGAAGATGAGAGAAGAGAAAAGGGGAAGACGAAGAAGGAAGATGATGGAGCAAAAGGGGGAAGATGAAGGAGGAGAGGCATATGAAGGAAGGGAGGAGGAAGGAGGAGAGGAAGAAAGGAAGGAGAGAGAAGAAAAAAGAGGATATGAAGAGAGAAGGAATAATTAGAGGCGGAGGCCTCGAATTGTCACAAAACCGCGATGTTCTGAACACATTTAACATGGAACGTAGGAAATTCGTGCTCTATACATGAAATCGCAGCTACATCACAAAACGCCCCTGTAATGTAAGTGGGGCAACGAATAATATTCAAAAGGTAGACTAAAAATGAATGAGTGGACGGAAGCAAAGAGATGCGTTTACTCGTGGATAGGGGCTCAAAGCGACTTAATGAGTGGACAGCAAGTGTTTGGTGAAGCAGGTAACTTGACGATGGTCGACCAACAGGTGGACGACTGGCGTTGGAGAGCCGAGACGTGGCGGACGATGGGAGGGACGCGCGAGCGATTCAGCCCGACGGTCGATTGGCCCCCCAACCGAGCGAGCAGCTGCGGCAACGCGATGGACGACCCGCCCACCAGCGGCAGCGCCGGGGAGTTCAAATGAGTGACGAGTCGAAAGACACCCGCTGACATCGCTGCCCCATGCGAGATTCGAACACGCAATTCACGTAACGACCCCCCGCAATCGACACGCACACTATAAACCACGGCTGGAGGGACGGCGGCTGAAGTCCCTTAACTTCTCACGCATCTCTGACGACGGGCTCTGTGAGCGATGTATCAAGGCAAATTAACGTAGTACAAATACCACTTTATATTCCTCTCTGAAAGTCAATTACAAACGAGCGTCCAGGGCCCAGCATCATTGCTGTTGATTCCACTCGACCAGATGCGTTCGTCCGCAAATCACCGTCGGTCACAGCCGCTCATTTAATGAGTTCGCGGAATTAGTGCATGCGTCAGGGACGGTGGAACTGGCCGCGGGCTGGTGGAGGAGCGCGTTGTAGTCAAGGATTCCGCTCTGCACCGAAGTTAGTTGGAGCGCTGGGCCGCACGCGCGGGTGAAGGCCGCTTTGAATTGTACACAGGTCCGTCTCTGCGGCTCTGCAATGTCCTTTTTACCCGATTACGTGTTTAACATTGTTTGTTTCGCCGACTGATAAACTACACTAAGCGGGGGTATTATTTCAGGAGGTGTTGCGAAGCTGCTCCCCGCTACTACTCGACCAGGACGTTACCCTCGGGGAACTCAAAGGCGAAAGCTAATTACAAGTCGGTTTTCACACTGCTATCAATCATTCTCACTAGAAGAAGAGTCTGTCCCTTGTCTCCTGTGTATCACTTTGCACGAATGTTGTTATAACTGACTCGCCACAAGTCATAGCGGTCAGATCCTTGCGCTCAATAGACATTCTCACAAAATTCTTTTTGAGAGTGGAGCTTTTTCCTTGCCATGAAATGCAATTGTTTATTTTTTCACAAGAGAAGTAAATTTCCTGATCTAAGCTTGTAATAAGATTATCGTTTAGAATTGGATGTGGACAAGTGTATATTTACGAGAAATCCGTTATCCTTCGTTCAAAGCAATATTTGTGTGAACCGATGTCCCAGACGTTCTGACAGTTTGAAATCGCAATGAAACATGGCGATGGGACATGTTCAATATTGCCTTACCATTTTCATTTTCTATCCCACGTACGCCAGTTAAAGTGTCCCTTAGACAAGAGTCGATGGGAGCACAAACTAAAAATATGAAAAGTCATTATATTTGAATCATCAAGTTAGGAAAATATTTATTCGTCTGTAATGGAGTGTTGCAGACGGTAGCACAGGAGACATTGAGACAGGAAATATTAATGAAAAGTGAGGAAACAAGAAAAAGTAAAAGTAAATAATAATAATGCTGAATCGGATGAAGCCGAGGAAAATTGCTTGTAGAACATGTCCTGGTGTACGTTCCTGAAAACAGAATTTGTGTAATATTTACACTCACATTTCCACGCAAATTCAAACAATTCTCAACACATATCTGTATATTGAAATTTTCACAAAATTCAAACAATTCTCCACACATCTGTAGAAAATATCTTGATCTTATTCTTGTTTGCCACATTTTAAAATTCCACTCATATCTTGGTACACTATTCGTATAAATTCAATGAAAGCAAGGAAACAATTTTAAAACTTTTCCATGAGGTTAAACAAAATCCTTCTCCCCCAAGTCTCATGTGTGAATAATACATAATCTGATTTGTATCCCGTGTGAAAGAATATTATGCTACACCCTACAGTTCTCATCTTCAGGACTACGATTCGTAAGTCAATCAGTTCCATCTCTTATTACACTCAACTGGGTCCATGGAGCCACAACGGACTGAAGTCGCAATGCTTCAAACGAGACGAGAGACAGAAAAAGTGCCGAGGCAGCAGAAGCATTAGCAGCAGAATCAGGAGCAGTGGAAAGAGCAGGAGGGCGCGAGGCGCCCTTCAAAATGCACGCCTTGACGCTGGGTGGCTGTCTGCCCGTCCGGGCGATGGCACGGGGGAGGGGGCGGGACGCGAGAGGGCGGCAGGTAGGTGGGGGAGCTCGGGATCGATTGAGCGCATTTAGCGAATCGATCGGTCCGGCCTTCGACTAAAGACGCCGCTACAAAAAGCTGATTAGGGCTAACTGCATAACACCCGAGGCCGCGTGTTCATTATCCAGCGTAATGGTCGTTCTTACCGGTATTCACTGGCGGGGCCTCTTTAAAGTATTTACGTTGTGCCCACGGCGACGCTACGGCGTCCCCTCCCCATCAAAGAGCCTCCTTCCATTTCAGAATTCCCTTCCCCTCCCACGCACTACCCCACCCCTTTGCTCGCCCCTCCTCTACCACCTCGCTCGATCCTTTCCTCCCCTTCCCCTTCACAGAAACGCCCCACCCCTCACCCTCCCCTTCCCCACCCCGACCGGACTCCACTCTTCGCCCGCCACTCCCCGTCCCTCCCGTCCCTTCTCCCACCTCCCTCACGCTACCCTTCCTTCCCGCCCCCACGCCCGTCCCAGCTCTTTACCTAACCTCAGCAATTTCCGATCCCTCTAACCTTTCTCCTCGCCTCTTTCCCCGTTTCCTCTTTCTGGCTCTTCTCCCCTCATCGGCGTCCCCGTTTTCACTCCCGCCTCTTCGCCACTCCCGTCACGATGACATTTTTTCTCCTACCCACACCTCACACTCCGTCTGCACCAATTCTCTCTTCTCTGCATCTCGCTCCGTCCACTTTCGACCTACTACCCTCCCCCTACCGCTTCCTCTTCATCTGCCCTTTGCTCCTCTCTGCCCCGTTTCCACCTATTCTCCTTCAGCATCCGCCCTCCTTCCTCCTACGCCGGCACCTCCGCCCTTGCTCTGCTTCCTTTGCTCCAACTTCTCTTGTCGAGTATCTCGAAAGTAAGTTGCCCCCCCCCCCTCCTACTTATACTACTCCCACATATAGGGCATCAACTGGCTTCACTGCATTGCCTCTGGTCTGCCGATAATTCCCAGGGTTTACGTCTGGACTGTGACAGGATTTTTGACATTCGCTACATAGCTAGGTCAAAATTAGGCGCTGGAGGAGAATTCTAGCGGCCGGCTGCTCAGATCGGTAGTTTTCCGTTGTTTCTCCGATTAATTTTTTTCCTAGGGCTTTTATCCAGCCGACAGCCGGTTGCCCTTTACGTCCCGAAGGGACGCATATTCGACCATACACTAGACAAACACTTGCGGGCTCCTCTGATCTGGGGTCGGCAGAACGCGAGGCCCTCCGCGACAACACACACAAAGTCAAGGGACAAACAGCCATGCCCAAGGCGGGACTCGAACCCGCGACCCTTCGGACCGAAGCGCTGAGTCGGTACTCGCTCTTAGCCACCTCGGCCATTCAGGTCGGCTTCTCTGATTAATACCAAGCAAAAACTGGAACAGTACCCCAACTAACAGTCTATGGACCGCGCGTGATCTTTCCTTATTTCTCCTTGTCCTATTCTCACTTCTTACTTAGCTACACCCTTATACTTACATGCACTGCACTACCACGCCCGTGGAGACCACCTGTGGAGCACTACCACACCCGCTGGTGGGAGCTACCTGGCTGAGGAAAACCCCGCGAGCCGTCGAGTAGGTCTTACGCGTTGACGCGCTCGGAATCACTAATTAATCGTTTAGGTTTACTGTTCAGAGAATTTCCATTGTTCTAGGTGGTAGCTAACTACATATTTGTTTTCTTCCCCTCGTAAGGCCCGTGAATTTTGTTGCTGGAGTTGATGATATTTGGTGGTGAAATATTTTCAATGCGCATATTAACAAGTCATTACGTAATGAAGGAACAGCAAAGCGCCAGGACCTGAAGAAGTCACTGTAGAAATGCTAAAATTAGCTTGAGAAAAAGGAGTAAAAATTTGATGGGAGCTATGTAATAAAGTGTGGTCCACAGGCTTATGGTCAAGAATATATTGGGCTGAATCAGTCTTTACTCCAATACACAAAGGTAGAGCAGGGAACTGCAGCAAATATCGGACTCTATCACTCATCTCACAGGCATCAAAAGTCTTATTGAATATTATTCATGACTAAGATCTTACTTAGATAACCAAATATCGCCAGAACATGCTGGATGTGTCGAAGGCAGAGGAACAAGAGAACATATTTTAAATGTCAGACAACTTACAGAAAAGAACAAGAACAGCTCATGGCCTTGAGGCGCCACGTGAAATAAATCGGAGTATAGGAAGCCGACCCACTGCAGTCAAGTTGCCTGTCCCTGCGATCGGAAGGTGAACTTGAATCGTTTAGCGGCAGCCCGCGAGAATATCGGTGGCACTAAAGACGGAACGGTTTTATAGCAAGAGCTAGCCTTTGAAGCACCCAGGTTTAAAGTCATTGAAAACAATTTCATTCAGATGTGTTTCTTGTCTGTTCATAATGCACTACTACATGTGCATGGCGCTTTTTATGTGTATGAGGAAAACCGCCTTGGCATACTACAGAGTGATGTTTGTGAATAATAGTGTTTCCTTTTCCGGAACTTAAATTGAAATCTTTAAATATAGTTCTAGGAAAACGAAGAACTAAGGTAAGTTTTTCAATATCATTGCTATCACTAAAACGTGTTTCGTGTTTCACATCCGAGGAAAAATATTTCACAGCTTTTAATTGTTCCTAAATCCGCTTTTCTAATTACAAGAATTCCTTAGAGTTTGTATAGTAAGAGCAACCGCTGGGAGAAGACCTAAATGATATTGCTTTTCCACCAAAGTGAAGAGGACTCTGCCGATCTGGTGGCCGAGATCGCTAGAGTAGTAGTGTCGTAGTGATCTGACGCCGAAGGGTTGCGGGTTTGAGGCCCATTTCAGTCACGGTTGTATTTGTGTTCGTCCTTTCGCCCCTTATCCTCACCATTTCGTTTCATGTTCACAGTTACCATAACGTTAACTCCAATAGTGGTCGCTAAAGACCTAGATGCTGATGCGACCTTAAATGAAAAAAATGCCTCTGTGTGTATTAAAATAGTATGTATTGTTAGGCAGGCTCAGTCATTTTGTGCCACAGTGATAAAATCAAGAAAGACGTTATCCCGATTCCAGCCGAAAAACTAACGACCCGATTAAATGACTTCCTACATATTTTCTCCAGTGAGTACTTTCAGTGTTTTGATGCAATTCTTGTCCACACATCAATTATTCCTCTTCTCTCTTGTACAGCATTTGCGGGTTGATTAATCGACAAAAAACAGCGGTAATCGATAAAGCTCTATTTCTAGGGGACAGAACGTTAAGCGGCGCTATTTAGACGCGAGATAAATGTGTGTCAGCATTCCGACTGTTATTGCAAGCACGTACATGCCATATTGCTGTGGTTTAAAATATATAAAACCGCCGTGAAACTGAGATGGCTTCGGCCGCGATTGTGGCCAACATTCCGTAGCAGATGTTCCTTCAATGGAAGTCATTGTCGCGGCGGGCATTGTCGACAGATGTCGTTGTCTGTTGACACCGATAACGCAATTAGTTACACAGCTAACGGCCGTAATATTCATTAGAAACGCGTGGGAACGAGGCGATCAAATTAATGATCAATGCGAATATGCGTATTGGACTCGCTTATTTAGAATAAAGAGAAATTTGAGAGCGAGAGCGCTGCAGCGTCTAAATTGTCACGTGTCAGTTCATGCGGTCCTATAATCCCCGGCTCTTTGCGTTTTATAACAAAAATATATTCCAATACGATGTCCCATGTATTCCTATTCATTACACAGCATTGTTTAATAGGCCGTAAACGAAGGAAAATGGCCGTTAAAATATATGGCTTTCGTGGCCAGGGATTGAAAGAGAGAGATCTACGTCTGTTTCAAATACTATGACTCTCTCACCAGCTCTAAAATATTTTGCAATCGCATTTTGTTTAAATGTAAAAGTAATCCATTAGTACTCACAATAGTATGAGGTCAGGGTGCCTGAAATTTAAACAGTTCATCAAACCTGAAATTTAGATGTTGGAAGTGAATCTGACGAAGTAAAGCGCTGTTTTAGCAGCCTGCAATTTATTACTTCACAATATGAATGTTTTGATTCGAGAACGAATGTGACTGTGCAAGCAGAGGGAGGTTAGCGATGAAAATAATGTAAAGTTGTCAGTGATTTTACATTTTCATTACGTTACCCCTAAACTGGATGTAATGTGAATTCAAGGCGCTAATTTTTCGCGTCTCAAGAAAACCGTCTGATGTAAGTGTTTGAACCGTTTTTCCAAGTAGATATCGAGAACCACATCTAGGAAACATTAAGAGAGGTCAAAAGACGTCATACACACGTATAATTTTCTCGATTATACATTCATTCAGACATTCACCGAGCTCTATTGAACCATGCATTTTACACCAATGTTATGATAAAGGTGAAACGTTCAAAGTATGGTTGTCAAAACATAGGTTTCTTCATTACAGTGTATAGTTTTTCAGTAGATGTACCGAACTGTAGAGTCTTGGTTGGATTAGCTTCAAAGACAATGGAACCCGGCAATGTAATTTAGACAAATAGAAATTATAACTGAATAATTCAACATACAAATAATAAATCTCTTTTCTTACGATCGATCTTTATTGGGCCAAAAACATTATTTACATAATCAGTTACCACTTCTATTTAAGAACCTAGTATTTAAACATTTTCAAATGAAAAGTAAAAATTTGGGTTGTAAAATGTGACAAAATTCATAACTAGAGGTACTACAGTGTGGCACAGACTTTCTCGTAGTAATGTTTTCTAATTTCCTTGGCGTGGACTGGCTTTAGGGTGGTGTCCCACTCTCATGCCAGTTATCACCGGTATCTGTTATCACCGCCAAATGTATTTTTTTTTTAAATTTTCTCAACCTTCCGGTTTTTTAATAGTAGAACCGAAGTATTACTTTAAGAATATTAAAGAAGAATAAAACCTCATCATATATAACAATTTTCATTAAAACATTTAGAGCCTTTTTTAATAAAATGGCGTTTAAATGTTACTGTAAATGCGAAATTTGAAGCTCTTTGTAAGAGGAATCTATTGAGTTTTTGAAAAACTCATTTGACGTTCTTTGAAGCATTTCTACTTAGAAATGCAATAATGTATATAAATTGACGGAAATGTGCATATTAAGGCGTGACAGGTATTGAAAAAAATACATTTGTGTAATTAAAAAACAACAAATGAATGCACTAAAATAAACTTTGTCATATTAAACAGTGCAATTAGCACTAAATGTTGGAAAGTTTGAAGAACAAATTTAAAGCAGTTTTAAAAAATGGTGTTTGAGCTATCTGAAAATTGGGAATTTTGAGCTCGTTTTCACAGAAAAGTCTTGAGTTTTCAAGTTTATGTAACATAATTTAAAGCACATGTTTTCATAAATGCAATATTGTGAACAAATCGTCTCTAATGTAAATATTACCGAAGTGCCAAACAAGTAAAAAAATACATTTTTATTGTTTTGGAAAAAACAAACGAATTGAGCAATATGGCGTTTATGTCATTTTAGAGAGTATATTTGCCAGTATGCCTACCAAATATTGAAAGAAAAAATTTGGATCCATTTTTGAGAACATCATGTTTTTGTAATTTTTTAAAACTCAACGCACTATTGGACGAAAACTATTAAAATTTTCGAAATAATGCTCATGACCTTAATGAATGAACTATGAATTATGAATGAATGACCTTAATGAAATGATCAATGAAAGAATAAATGAAGAATGAAAGAAAGACATATTTCATATAAAAGAAAAACCTCCATCTTCAATTTTATAGTTGTAGGAAACGCCGAAAACAAATCAAACTTTTAAAATTTTGGAAAATTCAGAGTTAATCGTGAAAATCAGACCTATACCACCTTTACAGGGTATTTTCCTCTATTTTTGCAAGAAATTTAAAGAAAAAATTGGAGCCATGTGAGAAAATTTTCGAAGGATATTTTTATCTTTTTTTTTGGAAGCATTTTTTTTCTTTTCTTCGAAGTATAAGAATTACTCTCACGTCTGGAATTCTGTCATCTTTAGATATGACATTTAATACGGGTAGGATACGTGAAATTTGCATGGCATTAACCACATATTCAGAATGAAAGGCCGAATCTCCAGTAGTAAAACAAAGTGACGGTTCAGAGATGGTACAGGGCTGCATGTCAGTATCTAGCGGAAAAAAAATACAATTCATAAGGTAAAAATTATCTGAAGATTCTAAAGAAAATTCATTGAACCTGTGCACAAAAGTTAATTTCCCGTTTTACAGATTTCAACGGCAATGTGATCCTCAAAATATTGCGTACATTTTGAGGTTTTCGTTATTACATAACTCTCCAGAGTAGTATGAAATTGTCCGCACTAACTCTTAATCTTAATCTAAAACTGAATCTTCATGAGTGGTGGGATCTTGATTTACGGAAACTGTGATGGGATCTAGAGAAATATGGAACGTTAGAGCACAACCAAGGCATCTTTGACTAGAATAATCGTGGATTGGAACTCAATAGCTAGGCAAGGTCGCTCGTGTAATCAACGTAATCAAGACTTGCAGCTGTGGACATAGTAAAAGGGTTCCCGACAAAATATTAGTCTATATCTTTGTTTCCTTCAACTTTGATATTTTCTTTAAAACGGGTAGTGTATGATCAAGTTAGTGTTGCAGAAAACCTTATGTAGAATGTTTTGTTAATATAGTTGTTTATTTCGTTTCAGAGGAGTATAAAACGTCATTCATTGAAGTCACTAGTATTTGAAAACATAGTGTGATGATTCTATATAGTAGACCGTACAATCAGCTCCATACCCACTCTCAACACGACATGTCGGGTACCCATGAGAGCGATGGCTCAGAGCATCAACTGATGTCACTAAAGTCCCTCTGACCGGGAGGTGCAAGGTACGAATCCCGACGACGCGACGGCAGGATTTTTTGATACTAGCTTGTCAGCTAGGTCGAATTCAGTCACTGTCCAGAGGAGAATTCTAGCGACCGGCAGCCCTGATCGGTAGTTTGCCATGGTTCTTCTAATCAACAACAGGCAAATACCGGAGCAGTACCCTAACAAAACGGCCCCGGACCGCGCGCGACCTTTCCTTCCTCTTCCTTGTCCTATCTTCACCCCCTTACACACACACACACACACACACTAACATGCACTACACTATCACACATGCAGGAAGACCGGTTGGAGACTTAGAACTTGCTGGGGCGGTGCCCAGATGGTGGGAGATACCTGGTTGAGAAAACTCCCTAGTCGTAGGTTGGCGCCGGATCTTGCCATCCTGTGGTGGAAGATCACCGCCACCTCCCAATGAAAAACATGTACTACACTTATGGGTCTAATGACCTCTGTAGTTGAAGCACCTGGAATCACTAACAATCAATCAATCGGGTATCCACTAGAGCACTGAGAGGAAACATGTAGCCTGGGTCAGTTTATCCAAAGAGACTTAAGACATCGACCTAATGTTTCCCAACACATGAACGCAATTTATTTGTCCGTGCAACAGAAATAACTTATTTAAATTAGAAATAAATACATTTTTATACGTTTTGAATGGAAAACATGTCCGGGGACCCAGTTGATGTGGGGCCTGTGGCAATATGCCCCAGGGGAGCCTCCCCCTCTTCTGGGCCCTTCTGGGTAGCCGTTCACGACGCCCAGCAGCTTCTTGGCCCGCCCTTGGTGGGCCGGTGTCGATTAGGCCGGGGCCGGAGGCGCGTCCGCCTGTGCCGCGTGGGCCTTCGCGCCCGGGGCCACTGGCCGGAACGCCTGCCTGCTTGGCCGCCGCCGCCGCCGCCGCCGCCTTGCGACGTCGCCTGCCGCCCGCCATTTGCGCGTGCCTCATTAGTGACTGGGTGACGTCAGGGACGCTGTAATCAAGCGGCAATCCGACCAGGGAGGAGCACGCAGCGGCAACTGCGGCTGGAGGGGACGGGGGCACTCGACGCGCTAGTAAGTGCTGCTCAAGGCGCTGGCGGAGGGGACGGCGGCGGCAGCGGCAGCGGCGCCGAAGGTGGCGGCGAAGGTGGCAATAGCGGTGACGGCGGTTTGATGAATTCCTATTTCCAGGCTTGTCAACTGCAATGGTAATGTCTTCCGTTTGTGCAGTGCAAGACATCTCTTGAGGTGGCGGTTTCCTCACCTGCAGGAACAGATCAGGCGCCTATCTACACGTCGGACTGGCACCTTGTCCTAGCATCTTCCCAGCTGGGGCGAGCTCGAAGCTCCCTCTGACCGGGAGGTCCTAGGTTCGAGTCCTGACGGCGGCAGGATTTTCGACACTAGCTTTTCAACTAGGTCGAATTCAGTCGCTGTCTGGAGAAGAATTCTAGCGGCCGGCTGCTCTGACCGGTAGTTTTCCGTGGTTGCTCCGATCAACACCAGGCGAATGCCGGAGCAGTACCTTACCAAAAGGGTCACGGACCGCGCGCGATCTGTCCTTCGTCTTCCTTGTCCTATCATCTCCCCTTATACACACACTTACACTAACATGCACTACACTACCACATATTCCGGGAGACCGGTCCCGGAGCTTGTCCCTTAGAGCTTGTTCCGGCTGGGGCGGTGCCCCGCTGGTGGGAGAGTCCTGGTTAGGGGGAACCCCACTAGCCGACGGTAGGTCGGCGCCGGATCTCGCCATCCAGCGGGAGAAGGTCACCGCCATCTCCCGAGAAAAAAACATGCACTACACTAACGGGACTAATGACCACAGTAGTTGACGTGCCCGGGAACACGAAACACGAAAAAATCAATCAATCAATCTAAGCTCCCGACTTGACTCTGGATAGGTGTGTTAATGCAGCGCATGCGTGTGTTTGTGTGTGTGTCTGTATGCGTAAGGTGAGACAAACGAACGAGAATGAGGAAGGAAAAATCGCTCGCGCTACGTGGTCTGTTTATTTTCGAGAAGTTCCGACATTCGTCTCGTATTGATCGGAGAAACTACGGAAGACTATCGATCAGAGCAGCCGGACGCAAGAATTCTCGTTCTGATTAGTAGGATTTCACCTAGCTGTGTAGCTACACTCGCAAATCCGCTATCAGCGACGGCGACGGCGAAGGCGGTAAAGACGGCGACCGATTTCTCAGACCGACGTCATGTGGTTGGCGTCTTGCAGAGAAGCTGTGCGGCTGTAGTGATATCGGTTAGCTCTGTTGTCCTAGTGATCGAGGGTTTCGGAAGGATGATACAACTTAAGAGCGTACAATACAGTAGAAACATACTTGTTTGGAGGGCTTAACAGTTTTTTTCCGGGAAACACGAAGTTACACAAGAACGGCCCCTTTGACGAATTGCTCAACTACGCTCCGTGAAGTAAGTAGAGACACCACGTATTTCGGGACTTGTGATTGGGAACTCAGGTGACTAACGGTGCTGAGCCCCTGGCCGAAGAGATAAAGGGCACTGGCTGACTGCGATATGACGAGACAAAAATTAAAGGATGATTACTGCAGTTACATTTAACGCCCAAAAAGAAGTGAGGCAGGTTGCGAAGACGCCAGAAAATGAGCATTTGCGACGGAGTTAGAGATTGTAAGATTTTCAAGTGCGTAATATAGCTAATGTACACTTATGAAATAAGTGACGGTAATAATATTGCGTTAGTCGTATTTTCGGGTATCGCTCGTTTTTTTTTTCGGAAAACTGATAAAACAATTTCCAAACTACGAAATTGAAGTTAGAGATTTTTGCCTCGAACAAAGTCTGTTGTACAAAATTAGCTCTTTAAAAAAGGTCATGTACGAGTTTTTGAAAACACGAGTAGTTATTGTGTACTTTGCGCTTGAAATTTACGGAATTTTTTTCTCAAAAATAGCTCCAAATTTTTTCTTTAAATTTTCGCCACATATGTAATAAGGGTCGGTAAACATATGGTAATAAATAAAGAAACTAGTGGTGCTGTAGAATGCTACAGACTTTCTCGCGCTAGTCAGTTTTCGAATCTCTTTAGTCTTGACTAGCTTCTGAATGGTTTTCATCTCTTACCCGCTAACATCTGTAGCCGCCGAAATGACAAACAGTTATGCGATTATTATGCGACAGAAGCGCCAATTTCATGTTTGTCCCTGGTGGTCGAACTGGTTAGAAGTCGGGTATGGACTCAGCGTTTCAGAGGAAAAATTTGCTGGTTCGGGTCTCTCTCAGGGATAATTATTTGTCACAATTTTCTGTTGCCGCCAAAAACGATTGTGAATTCCAGAAACATAATTCTAGGAATTTAATTGAAAACCATTTGAAAGCAATTCTAATCACAAAAACGTTCAATCAAGATAACGTATTTGTGCAAAATAGCACTATTTTCTCACAACATTGCTAACTTTTCCGTTATGTTATGTTGCGTTGCTTCATGATGAAACAAACGTGTTTTCAACCAGGAAATATTATTTTCCGCACCGAGTTACGCCTTCTCAGTTGCCATCCTAGCTGCCTAATGCTAGAACTGAAACACCAAGCTCTAATGTCTGTTGTTGGAGTGCCACTCCTCGTAGCCGAGGTGGTTAAATTTTGGGTACTGTTTTTAGGGTTCGGAAGAAGGGACCGTTGGTTTAAGCCTTGCTCAGAGATAATCATTTGTCACAATTCTGTGTTGCGAAGAAAACTATTGAGTTTTGAGAAACTTTATTGAATATCATTTGAAGCAATTCTACTCACACATACAATCAATTATGGTACTAAATAAACTGAAAGTGTCTGTATGTGATTTTGT
Organism: Teleogryllus occipitalis; assembly: GCA_011170035.1. Classification (NCBI taxonomy): domain Eukaryota; kingdom Metazoa; phylum Arthropoda; class Insecta; order Orthoptera; family Gryllidae; genus Teleogryllus; species Teleogryllus occipitalis. The sequence continues at coordinate 169,355 of BLKR01009082.1, read as the reverse complement.
TTCATGAACTTTTAAACACGTTTTCCATTATCTTGTTCGATTTGTAGAACATATGTCACATCATGTTAATTGTCTTTCTGTACATGTGTATGAACCGATTTAAATAAACTAATCAATATATCAACCTGCAATTTAAATACAATATATACACCACCCATGGGACCGACTTTTATATCCTTAATCAGGGGAGGTTGCTCAAGGTATCAACTAATATCATTGTAGTGCCACTGACCGGGAGGTGCTAGGTTCGAGTCATTTTGATGGCAGTATTTTCGACACTAGCAGAATACCTAGGTCTATTCCAGTTGCTGGGTGGAAAAGAAATCTACCTGCCGACTGCTTTGATCCATTACTTTCCGTGGTATCTCTGATCAACATCTGGCGAATGCCGGAGCAGTACCCTGCCAAAGAGACCGGGGACTATCTTCTCTTCCCATTCCTTGTTCTATCTACCCTTTACACACATACATGCACCATGCCATCACATGCTCGGAGACCGATCTGGAGCTTACGAGTACAGCTTGTACCGGTTAGGAGTATACTCTGCGGTGGGAGGCACCTGGTTTGGGAAAATCCCGCTAGCCGACGGTAGGTCGGCGCTTGATTTCGCTCTAGGGCGGGAAAGTCACAGCTACCTCCCGTGCAATAACATGTACTATACATTCTGAACTAATGACAGGAGTTTGCGCGCCCGGGATCACTATCAATCAATCTATCAATCAACCTATCAACCTAACAAATGTCTGTCCATCTGTAGACAACTGTAGCTCGTAAACCGTTGAGCCGATGTTCTCCAAAATTGATATTTTCTGATAGAGCTGAACGGATGGGAGACTTATGGAGTTTCTAACGAATATATTGATTCTTGATGTTTTTTTACATGATCGGGTATTTATCTTTTGATGCTTCTGCCCGAGACCGATCCATAGAGGTTTTGTGTGGAGAGGTGGTAGGAGTCCAACAAGTTAACTCCGAGTAACTGAGATTTGATCACAAAGCGGAAAAAGTTTGCTGGTTGAAATCACTTTTGCTGGTTTATGTAGTAGCATAATATTGCGAATAACTACAATCAATGCGAGAAAGTATGTGCTTTGGGAGCACCTCTAGTTTATATCAGAGGTACAAAAACAAATTGAAAATGTTCATAACTCACCACTTTTAAAGTTTATTGTATATATCGTAAATATTTATATTCTTGTTTAATTTTGTTACCTTCCAATGTGCAGGTTTAACCATAAGCTTAAAGAAAGCTAAAAGAGATAGCCGAAACTGTGCCTACTTATAATTTATTATTCTAATGGTTAAATAAATTAATGCTTTATGATAAAATAGTAATTTTAAGGTTTTGTGCATCGTGATCACGTAACTTAGATTATTTGTTATTTCATATTCTGGAAAAGAACAGAATATTACGTGCGGATAATATATAATCTCCCTTTACGGAGAGACAACAGAGAAGATTGGAATGCTAAGCAAACAAAGTACTCCATGCTCAGTCAAACTTATTTTTTTGTAAAAGAACATTGTTACGTCGAAGAACGTTCGCGGGTTACCAGAGACGTGTGGACGCAACTTAAAGATTCACTGCCCTATACTGTTGACCTTGGTGTTACGAGACATTCGTGTTAATGCGACATTGAGAACACCACGATCCCTAATTTTCCTGCATATTGCATATGGAACACCTTTTATACCTTGTTAGAGTCGTGTCTTCCAAGAAACCGTTAACTCAAACTGTTGCTATACATTAGTCTGGAATTGACACGACTACTAAACAATTAGACAGTCACAGAGTGCAAATTGTTTACTTAAACGCTAGTCTTGGTAATGTAATTGATAGTTCCAATGGAAACGTTTGAATGTTATAGAAATGACAACCAAATTTTAACTTCAATGGATGGAACATCTGAATCTTCGAATACTCAGAATATTTTGGATCCCGAGGTAGCTTCGAGGGTTATTTGTACTAGTTATTTGTATTACTTGAATACCAACTGAACTGCAATACCTGAACATACCATTAGGAACGGTCCACAGTTTTCTTTAATACACCTCAGGACGCCGGCGTATTCCTGACATGCTCTTTTCGTGATAAATCGGCTGGTTGTGTATTAGTTTCTGATTTGGAAAGTGATAGTAACGGGCGAATTATATAGTTGGTCATGGTATATTAAAATAATATAAGTTTTAGGTTTTAATTTTTGACAATATATTTTGCATTTAATTACGGTGTTTATATCAACGCATTAAAGAACATTTTTAGAATTCTCATTAATTTTTCTCACCAACTTATGTTTAAAAATAAGATTGTCTTCATACGCCGAAAGATATGGTAAGTTGCCCTTATAATTCAAATTATACAGAATATAAAATCTTATTAAATTGCAGATAATCACATTATCAATATCGTGGGATATTTCTCATTTATGTCCATCGCTGTGTCATTTCTAAAGAAGACTGTCCCAGATATTTTAAGATAAATCTGAAACCTTCTGGACGTAAATGTAGATTCACTATGCGTACGTTTTGTGGAGCTTTCCTTTTGCTTGTAGCTGTAGTAGAGCTTAGGGTGAATTTCTATTTTGTTAGCAATACAGAAAAATCAAATCTGTTCGTTCGTTTATCGTTACAAATAAGTTTTCTATAATTCGGCAACGAAAATATCTAGTTTTTGAAATGTTAATCTCTCGCTTGTTTAAATTTATTGTTTTTTACTATTATTATTATTACTATTATTTTTCATCTTTCAACTATTAATAGTTAAATTGCTGGGAAGGGATTCTGAAACTCAAGAAAGCGACAGCAGACGATTTTCTCCCCCATACGTCACATACAGTTTTTAACTGTTTTTTTGAGTAAATAAATAAATAAACCTACCGTTTTTTCAATAATGGTGCCTGTAAAAGAAAGTGTTTTTCTGTAGTTCGTAAGACTATGGGTATTTCTACATTCGTTTCGGGACATCTCATTCCCTTTCTACTCTTAAAGCTAGATGTCTCCTTGCAGTGAGGTCGAAACTCCAGTCATAAATTTAGAGAACAAGGAGACCATTAAAGCAACAACAGTTCTTTAGCCGATATATGTGTCCTCTGGACTCATCAACAACAAAAATCTTGCCAGATAATGCAACATGTGGTATGCAACGCAGGGAAACACACACAGTGATTGAAACATCTTATAAAAGTACCTCTGTGTAACTCTGGGTCTTACGCAAATACTAAGACCGAGAGGTTTCATAGTTCGTAAAGAATATTTATATTGTACAAAGAGTCTTTGCTAATGAAATATTCTACTAAATGGTACTAAAATTATAATGTTGACGTATTAGAAAATATTACCTGAAAGGTACTTATAGTAAAACAATACATACTGGCTCATTTTGCTTATCTAGTGTTGCAGTTGAACTTTTCGACGTATTTGTCTCTTAAAACACCTATTGAGTTCAGGGCCAAAGGTCATGGAAATAATGATTTTCGAACTTCTCTTCGCTGTGCATGAATGGTTGGGCGGAAACGTACATCCTCCAACAAGTGGCTTTTCACGATTCGCCTAAGTGCATACGTAATACGGGCATTGTTTCTGGGGCAAGTAAGGATTCTGAGAAGACCAAGCTTTGTTCAGCATTTGGACAATGTTCTTAGCGTCAGATACGCAAGTCTGGATATGGAATGAGGATCGAGCATATAGAGTAATCATACATAATCATATGAAGTTGAAACAAAAGATTGATACAGTGACCACGATGCACAAATTCTTACCATTATAAGAAATGCGATCACTGACACAATAAATAATACCCGTATGACTAGATTGTTTACAAAAAGTAAAATAAAATCATTCCTTGATTACTTGATGCAACAGTCATGGGAAGCGGTTTATAATATTGTTGATACAAACGACAAATATAATTGTTTTTTTGAACTCTTTCATTTCATTTTCACACTTGCTTTCCTCTTCAAAAAAGAAAATTAAATAATTCACGGAAAAGCAATTCTTGGATAACACAAGGGATTAGGACATCTTGTAAAAACAAGCGAATTCTTTCTTTCATTTCTAAACGTCATAACGTATCTCAACATTTTCTTATCTTTTTTAAAAAATACTAAACATTCTTACGAAAAGTCATAACGCAGGCTAAAATCATGAAACACGATCAGGATATTTTGAACTCAAAAAAACAAAAGCAATGTGGAATATAAAAAATACGACCAAATCAACTAGAAATCCTGTAGAGAATGTTGTTATAAAATATAACGATATAAATGTGAATGATCCGGCAACAGTGGCCAGTCTCTTTAACCAATACTTTTCGAGAATTGCTGCCGATCTCACTAAGGGTTTTCAGCCACAAAATTCAAAAACAGACAGTTCACCCAAAGTTTTAGATACGATGTTCGTTTCCGAAATTTCTTCCTATGAAATTCTCAAAATAATCGGTAAACTAAAAAATAAATATTCGTCCGGTTTAGATGAATTCCCGGATTCTTTGTTAAAGACCTGTGCGTATGTCATTATACACCAGTTAACTCACATATTTAATTCATCGTTATGCACCGGAACGTTTCCAGATATTTTCAAAACAGCTAAAATTAAGCCGTTCTTCAAAAAAGGCAACAAAAATGAAATTCAAAATTATCGGCCCATATCTCTTCTATCAGTTTTTTCAAAAATATTAGAGAGACTTTTTTACGTACAAATGGAAACCTTTCTCAGTAAAAACGACGCGCTTTCAGATTGCCAACATGGATTTAGAAAATCAAAATCAACGGAAACAGCTATATTTTCTTTTCTTAAAGATGTCGCCTCATCATTGAATCAAAACGAGGCACCTATTGGATTATTTTTAGATCTCTCAAAAGCTTTTGACGTCATTGATCATGACATTTTACTTTCAAAATTACCTTCATATGGAATCCGTGGTATTGCTCTAGATTGGTTATGTTCGTACCTTAAACAACGATCTCAGAAAGTTGAAATACCTTACTGGAATGATGGAACATTATGTACGCACCTTTCCGACTCTTTGCCCGTTGCATGTGGAGTTCCTCAAGGATCGATTTTAGGCCCTATTCTGTTCCTACTTTACGTAAACGATATGCCCTCGACGATTCGAAACGGAAGAACGGTTCTCTTTGCGGATGATACGAACATCCTTTGCAATAAAGAAACCGTAAATAGTACAATATCAAATGTTTCAAATTGGTTCCGAAATAACAAATTAATAGTAAACGAAATGAGCGCGGTTTTAATGCAGTTTTGTGCTCCATTGAAAATGAACGGTGTACCATTGACTGATGCTAAGGCAACAAAATTTTTAGGTCTCTCAATTCAGTCAAACCATAAATGGAACATCCATTTAAATGAATTGAACACAAAATTAAGTCCATTATGCTACGCGTTCAGAATTCTTGCAAATTCAGTCAGCCTTCATACTGCTCGTTGTTTATATCTGGCGAATGTTCATTCCCGCCTGAGATATGGCATAATATTCTGGGGAAATACATATTATAGCTCCCAGACTTTTAGATTACAAAAAATGAATTGTACGAATAATAACCAAATCCCACCCACGTGATTCATGTAAGCCACTCTTCATTAATCTAGGAATTTTACCATTACCTTGTCTGTTTATTTACGAATCAGTTGTTTCTGTCAAAAATGACTTGCTTAAGGGCGGGAATATATTTTCAGAAAATGCCGATGTCTATTACTATAACACTCGACGTAGAAATCATATTCATCAAGTGACAGTATCAACAGCTCATTACAAACAATTCACATACAATACATGTACATTATTTTCAACATTTGGCCAGATGACATTAAACGATTAATTCGATAGAAAAGTTTAAATCCCAAGTGAAATCGTTTCTGTTGCGTAACTGTTTCTATACAATTAGAGACTATACTGAGCATCACAAGGAAAGTAACATTAATTTTAACAGTGATATTTAATGTATTATTTACCATTTGGACTGTATAAATGTGTACAAACCACCTGTAACAACTATTGTACTGCAGCCTCCGGGTCAATGACCCCCATCTCGATCAGGTTTTTCGTCCTGTTTCTCTGATCCATTGAGCAAATGCTGAGATGGCCCCTTGTTTAGCTTCTGGACATAAATGTAACTTTATTTTCTGTGCACGTCTTCTAGAATTCAGTGGAGAATACAATTATTCAAATTATCGTTTCCATGTTGTTGCGACAGGAAATATATTCCCAGAATTTACTGCTTATTTATCCTTGAAAATATATTTTATTACATGGAAGCCCTTGTTTGAAAATTCAAGTAGTATATGAATTAGTGTAGGGATCACAGAATTTTGAAATGTGCACACAATTCACTTTTCCCCATAGCACGTCATACGCAGTTTTAACTGTTTTTTTGACGTAAATAAATAAATAACAGGGTTTCTAGTTGATTTGGTTGTATTTTATATTATATTCCACATTGCTTTTGTTTTGTTATTTGAGTTCAAAATATCCTGATCGCGTTTCATGATTTTAGCCTCCTTATGACTTTTCGTCCTTATGACAAATTTTGGGCTCTGATCCATGATGTCCTTCGACAAGGATTAATACTTCCTGCCGCAACAACATGGAAACGATAATTTGAATAAGTATATTTCCCAATGAATTCTAGAAGACGTGCACAGATAACCTAATTTTGTAATGTGAAGAAAGTAATTATCTCGATATTTTTCACGCAAATTTCTACGACGTGTCAGCGAATTTCATTACGTTTATGATTCATTTTTATTCTGAACTCACATAGTAGAAAAATAATATTTTACAGGAAAATACCTGCCGAAGATCCTTGCACACAACTTTTCAGTAATGTTTTTTAAATTCGTACTTTGTAACATGTATTGCATAGTCAAGCATCCCCTCTGACCTTTTAGTAAATTCCCCATCATAGCCTACACTCGTCATGTGTGTGAATACATCTCGGCTGCCCGCTGAGAGGTGCGGGCTGTTTCTTCGCACCTGTTTCTTCTTCCATCGACATTGTTGCTGGCGAAGGAGCGGGGGTGGGCCTGGCCAACGCACCGGTTTCAGAAACAGATTTCCACCACTTCCCTTTCCAAATTCATACATAAATTGGTAATGTTAATGTATACAACAGCCTCGCTTAGTGTTTATCCACTCATCAAGGCATGGTAGAATAGTTAAGTGTGTTTTCCCCTAATTTCTCAGAAGTAGCTAATTTGTACTTCACTGTGAGCACAGGACATTTTGCATTTGAAGTAACACAGCAGAAATCTAAATTTATCACCTGGCGGAAATCTCCACTATGTATCAGATACCTCTTTTCTCTGTCACCGCGATGGAAGATTGGAGGGGCCAATAAAGCCTGGAGGACATACTGCAGGCCCACGTGACCTAACTACGCGACCTCCCACCTTTGCGCTATACGACGAATGGGCCTCTCATAATTTCACATTATGCTTACAAATTTACTAAGTATCAATCTTTCGGCCAAAACCCGAAAAAATCTGCAATAAACGCCCACAGAGATTGATCTCTTATATGTTTTATTTGTGGAAGCTGCGTTCAATCGTGCTGCCGAAGCTGCGGCATCGTTGATTCGCTTATCTCGGCGATCCTTGCAAATGTAACTCGCGTATTAGCGCGGCGGAGACTGGCATGGCGCGCGGGTTCGACTGGTCGTGAATGCGCTGCAAACCGCCCCCACAATCCATTGCTGGCGGCGCGTGTGCGGTGGCGGACCGCTCGGCCGGGGAAACTAATGCGCTCATAAAGCGATCACGCCGCCCGCGGTCTGACGACGGCGACGCCACCCAACGGGCGGCGCTTTGGACGACGCGCGTCGTACCGGGAGCGGTGGCTCAGTGCATCAACTGATGTCACTGCAGCGCCTTTGACCGGGAGGTCCTAGGTTCCCGCTCCCCACGGCGGCAGGATATTCGACACTAGCTTTCCAGCTAGGTCGAATTCAGTCGCTGTCTGGAGAAGAATTCTAGCGGCCGGCTGTTCTGATCAGTAGTTTTTCGTGGTTTCTCCGATCAACACCAGGCGAATGCCGGAGCAGTACCCTATCAAACGGGCCACGGACGGCGCGTGATCTGTCCTTCCCATTCCTTGTCCTATCCTCTCCCCTTACACACACACTTACACTAACATGCACTACACTACCACATATTCCGGGAGACCGGTCGGGAGCCTAGAGCTTGTCCCGGCTGGGGCGGTGCACCGCTGGTGGGAGAGACTTGGTTAGGGGGAAACCCCACTAGCCGACGGTAGGTCGGCGCCGGATCTCGCCATCCAGCGGGGGAAGATCACCGCCATCTCCCGAGAAAAAACATGCACTACAGTAACGGGACTAAGGACCGGAGCAGTTGACGCGCCCGGAAATATGAAAAAATAAAAAATCAATCAAACGACGCGCGTCGCGACAAACGCGACGCCACGCGAGCGCCAGCGTCGTTGCGGCATCGGAGTTGCATATAGATCCAAATCTGCCATTGCAGGTGTCTCAGACGAAATGTTACAAACTTCTAGAGTGTGGACGGGTCGATTGATTGATATTGAGGTCATTAGACCCGTATTTTTCATCGAGAGGTGGCGGTTATCTTCCCCCTCTGGATTGCGAGATCTGGCACCGACCCATCGTCGACTAGCTGGGTTTTCCTTAACCATATATCTCCCACCAGCTGGTCACCGCCCCAGCCGGGACAAGTTTTAAGTCCCCGATCGATCTCCCGGCATGTGTGGTAGTGCGGTGCATGTTTCTGTAAGTGTGTGTGTAAGGGGTGCAGAAAGGACATGGAAGAGGAAGAAAAGATCGAGTGCGGTCCGTGGCCCGTTTGTTAGGGTACTGCTCGGGCATGGGCCTGGTGTTAATCGGAGTAACCACGGAAAACTCCCGATCAGAGCTGCCGGCCGCTATAATTCACCTCCAGACACCGACTGAATTCGACCTAGCTGAAAAGCTAATTTCGAAAATCCTGACGCCATGGGGACTCCAACCTAGGACCTCGCGGTCAGAGGCACTGCAGTAACAGTTGATGCACTGAGCCACAGCTCCCGGTGTAGGGGTCTAAGCTGATCGTTTTTTTCTATTTAACGTCATACGAAGACTTACATGTTACATATGTGACATTTTTCTCTGATTGGTAAGCATCTCATCATGCACTGTCGTTTGGCATGTAGTCGTTCTAACAGAGTCTAAGATATTTTCATTTCCTGCTAAGCACTGGCTCTGTTTCAAACATATTCTGAGACATGCTAGGTATTTTTGATTTATTTGTGACTTAACCTTTTGTTATACTTTTAGTCTAATTCACATGCGCAAAAACATGTATTGTCGAAACATCTTATCAGCTGAGTTAGTTCAGGGCATCAACTGATGTCCCTGCTGTGCCCATGACTGGGAATTCCTGGCATTGGAGTTCCGATGGAGGCACAACTCTAGCTAGATAGCTAAGTGGAATTAAGCCGCCACCTGACAGATAATTCTAGCGACTGTCTCGTCTCATCTGTGTTTTCCGATCCTTTGGTTTCATCGATCGCCACCAGGCAAATGCCGGACCCTAACAAACGAGGCTTCGGCCCGCCCCCGACATTTCCTTCCTCTTCCTTTTATTATCCTCACCTCTTACTTACGTACACACACGCATTACACTACCCCACGACAGGAGACCAGACAGGAGCTTAAAGCTCCTCCTGGCTCGGAAGGTGCCCCACTGATGAGAAATACTTGTTGAGGAAAACCATGCAAGCTGTCCTGTAGGTCGGTGACGGATCTCGTCATATAGTGGGGAAGAACAATGCCACCTTCGGTAATAAAATATGCACTGCATTTGCTGTAATAATGAATATAGCAGTTAACGCCCTCGGAAACCAGAATTAATCAATCAATCATTTTTTTTATTTATATAACTTTATTCGGGCATGACATAGCATAAATATTATATACACAAGGTTAAAATATACTATATAAAATAAATTGATCGTAAAGACAATTTCATTATATAATCTTCCAGATCTTTACGTAGAAAAATCTCTATTTAGGGAAAAACATTAGAGCGCATGCTGTAACCAGCGCGAAATGCCGAATTGTAAAATGATTTGTAGGTGGAAGATCTGTGTTGTGTGAAGTCTCGGATGAGGGAAGCAGCTAAGGCCCCGGTCTGGCAGAACATGATGGACTTGCAGTGGCACTCAGTATCCTTGACAATTGAGTAATAAGAACGTGCCTTATTAACGAAACCGTTATATATTAAGCGTTATTAATAAAGCGTTAAGCGCCATAACAGTTAAAATTCATTGTATTGCAACCTGCTGTAAACTGAACTATAAGTACTTCCCACATTAATTGTTTGGTATGGCAACAGTTTCACTGCAGTCAACAACTTGACTCCATTGCGTTAAGCACTGCCACCAAATTCCAGAATTATAATGGTTAGTTCCAGATTATAGTTAGTGGTTAGTCAATGGTATTGTTGTAGAGCGCATATGGCTTATTGTGGATGCGATTTGTTTTAGAGGATTGGTTAAACTATAGATTCATATATGTAGATTCTAGTCTTCCTCAACATTTACATGTTACTTCCTACTGTTATTTAATATTGCTAATATTCTTTAGCTTTTATTCCAATTACTGTAATTGAAGAATAGCAATTTAGACCAACAATATTGGGCGGGGCAATTGTTAGAGTTGCTTTTGTGAGTGACGCATCCACTCGTTTACCGCCTTGCATAACTTGTAACCGCCAACAAGATAAGCGGCCCCGCCCAGTTTGTGGCATTGCGTTTGGCTTATCGAGAGGTCAGTCGCGGTGGTGCGTTTTAAGAACACCCTACCCGGAGGTGGGGGTTGGGGGCTTTAGGATGAAGTGCAATCGCTTGGCGCCTTCCCTTGGCAGCTCACCCGCGCTGATAAATGATCGCCGTAGATCGTCGACTATTCTTTGGATACGCCGAGTGGTAACAGATTTTTGACTCGTTACGGAGGCCTTTGGTATAGTGGTGAGACTACTACCTTTTCACAGGTCGGGTCGAGATTCGATAGCCGTCCAGTTCAAATGGAATTTGTGGTACACCGTTTATTCAAGTGAAATTTGTGGTGCACCGTCTGATTTAAGAGAAATGTGTAGTGCACGGTCCGATTGAAATGAAATGTGTGGTGCACTGTCCCATTCAAGGGGAATTTGTGTTACACCGTCCGATTAATGTAGAAGCGAGATCGGGCTGATTTCTTTGAGATCCTGCCACATATCAGTCATTTGTCTGATTAATGGTTTTCATTCAATGTCATATGCCAGTTGAATTATTCACGTAATTCAACTGGCATGTATGTCTACATGCGACTACATGCCAGTGTTAATATTTATGTACCCAAAATATAGCTCTATGGACCAAAACTTAGAACATTTTATGTAATATTCTTACATTTTAATCAACTAAATGTGATCCAAACAGTATGTACGTTATATGTTCAAATATCTAATGAAAAATATTTCTCGTTTACTCAGACTCATTCCATCATCGTTTCCATCTTCATCATCACTCACATCATCTGCATTATTGTGATTATATTTCAGCACGAACACCTCATCGGGCACACAACAGATCGACAGTGTTGAGGTTTCTCAAATGATCTAACCGGGAGCGGTAGCTCAGTGCATCAACTGATGTCACTGCAGTGTCTCTGACCGGAAAGCCCTAGGTTCGAGTCTTGACGGCGGCAGGATTTTCGACACTAGCTTTTCACTTAGGTCGAATTCATTCGCTTTCTGGAGGAGAATTCTAGCGCCCGGCAGCTCTGGTCGGTAGTTTTCCGTGGTTTCTCCGATCAACACCAGGCGAATGCTGGAGCAGTACCCAAACAAACGGGCCACGGACAGCGTTCGATCTTTCCTTCCTCTTCCTTGTCCTATCCTTGCCCCTTACACACACACTCTAACGTGTACTACACCACCACATATTCCGGGAAACCGGTCGGGAGCTTAGAGCTTGTCCCGGCTGAAGAAATGCCCTGCTGGTGGGAGATACCTGGTTAGGGAAAACCCCGCTAGTCAACGGTAGATCGGCGTCGGATCTCGCCATCCAGTGAGGGAAGATCACAATCACCTCCGGATGAAAAAATATGCACTCCAGTTACGGGAATAATTACCTCGGTAGATGACGCGTCCGGAATTACTAACAATCAACTAATCAATTCATTGATCTAACTCCCTAAAAAATATTTCATACGATAAGTCCTTAAACAATAGCGTGACTTGGCATCCCGGATGCCAGTGCGTGGGTGAGAAACGAAAAAGGGCTAAAAAAGCAAAAGAGAAACGTAACTTTGTTAACTATTTCGAGAAGTAGTAAGAAAGATTGAATCGGACATGTATTAAGGTAAAATAGTTTAATTGCGAATGTTCTTGAAGGCAAGGACGGAGGGAGCGAGTAAAGAGAGGGAAGGAGGAAAACCTGATCATCTGAAGGAGGTGGATACGGAATATGCTGGAGTGAAGAGAAAATACCAAGACGATGGGTGATGGAGGGTAGAAGAGTGAGGAAAAACACCTGGCAGGACAATCGATCTGGAGCAAAGGAGGCGGTAAACGAACCACCACTCGCTGCTCCAATTCGCAGAGCGCGGAGAATATACACTGCGTAGTTAGGGCTTCTTGGAACTAGAGCTCAAGTCTCAAAGCGTCTCGTGCATGCAATCACCAAACGATACGTTGTATAAGAATTATAATTTTATATGATGTCACCTTTGTGGCACAAGTTCTGTGTAGAAAGAGAAAACTATATAGCTTAATTGTTCCAAAGGAATAGAAGAAATCACCTTAGTTTGTCAGAAAATCCAAGGCAATTAGGTGAAAACCCCGGTAAAGTAATTGATCATTGAAATCAAAAGTACAATTACAATAACGATGGTGCTATTGAAAAGAATACAATGGAAGCAACAATAATAGATATACATTATTGTGTCCGTGTGAGAAATATTCTTAGAAAAGTTCTCCACTTATACAGAAGAAACTATGTGGTTTTCCTAAAGTATTTTCTCTGTTGAAGTATCAAACGCTCTTCGTCTTGCGTTTCTTATGGTCAGTTTACTGAATTTATCACCTCTTTAATCTATTCTGAAGCATATTTCGTTAAGAATTGTTTGATTGAAATAAAACTGACCGAATATAAGAAAAAAATATCTTCATTCAGTGTATGTAGCGAAAGAGATTTAGTTTCGTAGTGATGAAATTTTGCAAGGATTACATCTTCGTAATGCTTCAAAATGTAAAGATAATGTTAATTTTGTAGAATTTTGAATTGGGGTATATGTGTGTATTATACTTCAAATTTGCATTATCTAAAAGAAGCGAAATTAATCTAAATGAAAGTATTATTCACCTGACTAATATGAGAGAGGTAGAGAGTTTATCGGCACTGGAATCCGGTATGTATGACACATTTTGAGCGCTAAGAGAGGTCATAAGGCAGAAAATTAAAGATGTTACTTTGCGGATGCAGCACTAACGACCTAGTTGAACCAATATTATACTCGTATTCCCGTATTGCAAATTTAAGATAACTTTGCTGATGCAATTGTCATAAAATGGCAGCTAAAATGATCGTCTGCAAAACGTGTGTGGAGGCTCACTACAATGGCCACGAGCTCCCCCACGCGTAACACATTCGATTGCAATTGGTCACACTCCGAATGCAATGACCGCCTTCCAATGTTGGTAGTGCATTGTATAGAATTGAGTCCATTCCCGTGATCAGTTTGCCCACCACGCGACCTACCTCTCCAGGTGTGGAAAATTGTACTTCACCCTTCGGCGCGCCGCGTAAAATAATTGCACCTCTCCCCCGTGGCCGCGAGAGGTAGACAGTCACCGACAGCGCGAAGCGGGGCGGGGCGGGGCGGGGCGGGGCGGGGCGGGGCGGGGCGGGGCGGGGCGGGGCGGGGCGGGGCGGGGCGGGGCGGGGCGGGGCAGGGCGGGGTGGAGGGCGGGTGGGGAGAGGGGCGGTCGTCGTTCAAAGCCTCGGAAGTCCCTGACGGGGTCTCTCACCTGGGGGAGCTCTCGCCTTCAATCGATGTTCAACTTATCGAGCGCACGATCGATTCCGGTTCCGCTTAGGATCCGGAGTGGGCCAGCCGGACCGGGCGGGTGGGGTGGGAGGGGCTACGCGTCGGTGCGTGCGTGTCGGCGTGCCGGCGTGCTCCGTGCGTGGGGGGAGCAAGCAATTCCATTACGGGCGGCGCCGGCGGTTCTTTTTGTTCCGGCTCGGTGCCGCGCGGTGGCCGCCGACCTCGACGCCGGCCACGCCGCGCCGCTAGTGCTGCTTGGCTGCTTGGCGAGGGGCGGGGTGGGGTGTGGCTAGGCGGTTTTTTTTTCGTTTTTCCGGGCGCGTCAACTGCTTTGGTCATTAGTCCCGTTAGTGTAGTGCATGTTTTTTTTCTCGGGAGATGGCGGTGATCTTCCCCCGCTGGATGGCGAGATCCGGCGCCGACCTACCGTCAGCTAGTGGGGTTTCCCCCTAACCAGGACTCTCCCACCAGCGGGGCACCGCCCCAGCCGGGACAAGCTCTAAGCTCCCGACCGGTCTCCCGGAATATGTGGTAGTGTAGTGCATGTTAGTGTAAGTGTGCGTGTAAGGGGGAGAGGATAGGACAAGGAATAGGAAGGACAGATCGCGCGCGGTCCGAGACCCGTTTGGTAGGGTACTGCTCCGGCATATGCCTGGTGTTGATCGGAGAAACCACGGAAAACTACCGATCAGAGCTGCTGGCAGCTAGAATTCTCCTCCAGGCAGCGACTGAATTGGACCTAGCTGAAAAGCTAGTGTCGAAAATCCTGCCACCGTCAGGACTCGAACCTAGGACCTCTCGATGAGAGGCGCGCACTGACATCAGTTGATGCACTGAGCTCCCGCTCCCGGTGCTAGGCGGGGCGGTGAGCGCCAGGACTGACGGTGTTGGTGGCACAACCTGGCGTTTCGGACCTGGGAGGGGCTTGTCTGGACGGATCGGGTCACATCTGCTCTGGGTAGATTTTGTTGGATTGGTTCTACTCTGAATTTTGGCGGATCGAACTTTTTTTCGGGTCAAATCTCGGTGGTTCGGATGAGATCTGGGGGTTTTGATTGTTGATTGGTGTTTCCGGGCGCGTACTTCTGTAAGAGTAGTGTATGTTTTTATCGTGGAAGGTGGCAGCGATCTTTCTCCGCTGGATGACGGGGTCCGGCGCCGAACTACACGAAGTTTTCCTTCAACCAGGTATCTCCCACCTGCACCACCGCCCCAGTCGGGACAAGCTCTAAGCTCCTGAATGGTCTCCCGATACGTGAGCTAGTGTAGTGTATGTAAGAAAGGGATGAGGATAGCATAAAGAATAGGAAGGAAAGTTCGTACGCGAACTATAGCCCGTTTGTTAGGATACTGCTTTGGCATTCGCCTGGTGATCGAAGAAACGACGGAAAACTACCAATCGGAGAAACCATCGAAAGCTACCAATGAAAGTAGCTGGCCTCTAAAATTGTCCTTCAGACAGCAGCTGAATTCGACCAGCTAACTAGTGTGAAAAATCCTGCCACCACCGAAAATCATACCGTTGGACCTCTTGATTTCTTGATTACAGGCATTGCTGTGACAATTCACCACCTACGCCAGTGGATCTGGACGGTTGTGGTTATTTCCTGGCTTATCGGGTCGGATCGGATCGGATCGAGTCGGGTCGGGTCGGGTCGGGTCGGGGACGGATCGGTCGTGGTCGGATCGGTTGGGTCGTGTGGAGCGGATGAGAAGGGGAAGTTGTGGTTATGTCTCGGCGTATGACGTCGGGTTGGTGTTGGATCGGCCGTGGTCGGATCGGGTCGTGTCACGTGGAGCGGATTCGAAGGGAGCGAAGCGTGATGGATTGTATTAGCGAGGGAGAGTGGGAGTAGGCATGTCGCGTGCCGTGGGCGCGGGGCGTGTAGCGGCGTGTAGTGTCTAGACCTGGCGAGTGTGTTGCTCGTGTCTTGGGGCGTGCCGTGCCGTGCCGTGCCGTGCCGTGCCGAGGCAGAGCGCAGCGGAGAGTGCTCGAGGGCGCCTGGCAATAGTCATAAGGGCCCCAGTCATCGCGCAGGAGGCGCGGGTGCGTGCGCTCGCCAGCTACCTTGAGGCAGACGTGACTCGCGTCGCCAAGTTTTCGCGCCGACGCGGCACCGCTCCGCGCTGCGCTTGCTTCGATATTCTCGGTTGTAACGGTGGCGCCCGCCTCGTCCCGCCCCGCCCCCTCCCGCCCAGCGCGGAGTGCTGGCGAGGCGAAAGCCGACGCGAGAGGTGCGACGCAGAGGGCGGGAGTAGCGAGCGGGGGTGGATGCGGGGACATGGCGTGTGCGGAGGGGGGAGGGGAGGGGGCGGTGTGAGGACGAGGATTTAGCGGGGGCGGCTGAGGGGCCGGGTGGGGGCATGGGCGGGGTGCGGTTTGAGAGCGGTGCGAGCTCGGCGGAGTGTGTTCATTTCCTTCCACTACTCTCTGATGCGGAGGCGTATCCGCCTAGGATGGCCAGTTGCGAAAAAGCAGTGAAGCATTTGTTTGAGATGTTGACCTTCCGAAGAATGTTACGAATGACGTAACTGTTACTTGTTCGAGGTATTAGTATCTCTACAGCGGTGTGACCACGAGCCTGTCAACTTCAGTCCAGCACGAGGTGCTGAAAAATACAGTGCGTCGGGTAAAATAAAATAGTCTAATAAATAGATGCTACGTATAATTGGAACTGCTCAAATACTCTTGAAATGTCAAAAAGTGTGAAAAGTTCATAATTAATCGTATTTTCTATGGGAAAAATATTATCATGCTTAGAAAATCGTGAAACGAAACATGGTATTTTCTTGAATTAGTGATACTCTTTCTCTGAATTCAGTCGCGTCAGCGAAACAAACAGAATTCAGTCTTTTTTAATAGTGCAGTAAACATGACTCAAAAATTAAACTCCCGGGATACAAATGTTCCTTGTTTGATTATAATGCATGCAAGATTCAGATCGTGTATTACAGTTGCGAATATTTATGCAGAACTCAGAGGTGTGGCCACGGTCATCACAATGATACGGGAAAATTATGTGGAAAACGGGAAACGTATGACGACACTTGAAACAATCCTAAAAGACATAATGAACGTCCGGTGTGGTTATATTTAAAGCAAAGTTTTAAGAGGCTTTGTGTAATGTACTATTCAATAAATTAAGTAGTACAGATTCGGATTGATTTGCACACCAATGTACCAAAATTGATTTCTTTTGTATCTTTCGGATTTTGAAAGATTGGAGCTGGAGGAAGTGCGAAGTGTATAAAGGCCCCTCTCTCGCCACTTTCGTTGAATGCTGTGCAATAGTGTCTGCATCTTTTCGTTCTTGGAAATGATAAGAGAAATAATTTGGCATAGCTTTCAGTAAATAAATACTATCATGCATTTTGACAGTCTCGCACATGTAAACATTTGAGATCGTCGAATCGAATTCGAATTTCGTATCCAGCTTTCGATACAGGTTATGTTAAAAGGTGTCGTCAATTTGATATTGATTTTTCTGTCAAATATTCACTCAACATTTCTTCTCTGGAAGAAATATTTTCCATGTTCCTGGTTTTCTGTGTTCCTTTACGAAGTGAAAATGTTTGTCTAGAAATTGACATGCGTAATCAATGTGCGACAAGTGCGAGTTAAATTTCAAATTACAATGCTGTATACAATTACAAATTTACAGTATGTCTTAATCAACTCAAGGAAACTACATGGCAATATTTGGTGGAAGAACAAAATAAGTAGTCGCAAACCGGAATCCATTTCCACAGTTTCTCAATTTGTAATCAGACAACTGAAAAGCACGATCTGAGTACAATCCAATTCCTTAAATGCAACACTTTCTGCTATAATAGAATTGAAGTTTCAAACGTAAGCATATGAAAATACATTAGCTTTTGTAAGGTAATTGCTTCTTTATGGAAAGCAATGTGGACATGACCGATTTGATGAAGTGCAGTATCTTTTCAATATTACCTTCTACAGTTACCCTGCACATAAGATAAATCATGTTAATATTAAGGAAGTCGAAAGGGCGTTTAGTCGTTTTAATATTTCACAGCTACGCCTTTATTACCTTGCGGTCTTCAAACGCATTTGATGCTGATGGATATCGAGGAAGTACTCCATAGTTTTAATAACTCTTAACGCCGGACTCGTAAAGGAGAGTAATTTTCCTGACCCTTCTGGCAAACATCTTTATCATAAATGATGACTCCAACTGTATGCGAGTTTTTTTTCTCGTTTGGACGGGGGTCGATGTTGGGCTGTATGAAATCTCTCCTCGTTTTATGCTGTCGTTGAAGTATTGGAATATTTTGTAACAATGTTCCCTGTCGATCCATTAACTCAGAAATTGTTCTTTGTTCTGGTCAGTACTAATTCAAGGAAATGTAGATTGTATTTAAAAGAACGCATTTAAATGGGCGATTCAACGCTAAAAGCGTAGAAAACAGATGTTTCTTTGCTATTAATTGAAATGAACTGGAGTTGATTTGTAACGTGACATACCTTCTTTTAATATAGGAAATGTCTATGCTAAAATGCAACGAAATGCCAGAAACCGACGAGGACGTAGACGTGTGTGAATAGTGAAATGTAAATGAATTTCTAAGCTTCGCTCAGTTTTGGCGAAGTCTTAAAAGGCAACAAATAATAACATAAAAATAAATGATTGCTTTTTAATAAATAAATGCACTAAAGTATGCAGGCTTCCTTTGGCAGGAATAGTAATAATAATAATAATAATAATAATAATAATAATAATAATAATAATAATAATAATAATAATAATAATATTAATAATAATAATGGATGTGTTTGGTATATTACAGTCGGACAAATCCGACTGATGCCAGCTAGCGGTATTCCCACTCGTGGGATGGACCCTAGGGTAACGGGGGCCTGTGACGAATATGGCGTATTCCCATCACAAGTAGCATATTTGCTCTGCCTCAGCTTTCGTTTCGTCGCACAGATATAGAAACTGAGACTCTTGTTATGAAAAGTTCTAGCTCTATTTTTGCCCCGACGGGGGATACAACACGAGTTCGCACCATGGAATAACAGCGACAATACTGCGACTACGTGAAATGACAGACGGAGGAGATCGTAATCGTTGTAGGGATATACTATATATACATCCTCCTGTCAATCTGCATGGATGTTCTGATAGTCACGGTTATGACCAAAGCGCCATTTCCTGACTGGGACGTTTGAACCACCAAACATCGTTTGCGCCCAGTATTTCTGTCTGTCTTGAAAAGAATTAACTTATTCGCCCTCATAAAAACGTTAGTCTTTGTTGGGGCATTACTTTGGAAATTTTCGACACTTATATTCTACCAACCTATCATTATTGTTTGTGAATGTGAATGCTTAGTTGTAAATCATAGTACATTTACGACTTACACTTCGAGAGATTAGGATTTTTTGCAAGGTTGTAAAACATCGGCCTGCAAAGTATTGCTTTCAGGGTAGAACGATAGGTTTTTGAATGGTTATGAGATATACATTTTATGTATGTTAGTGTTTATGTATGCTGATGTTAAAGATAATCTGAACCATGAATTAAAACGACTAAGTTAACTACCTTAATTTTGACTACCTTCATTTTCATAGGAGGAAATACATCTAGGAAAAGATTTTTTGTCCAATAAAATTACTCGTACTTTAATGTCATTACTTTTATGACAGGAAACGTTTTACTCCTCTCTAGTCTATATGACATCATTTTGTGAAATTCTCGACGTTAGTTCCACTTCATTAATATCCAGTGAACCCTCCCCCTCATACATATACTTATTTTTATTTTTCATTGACAATAAATTAATAACAATCCGTGAGGCAATATAAATAATTATCCTAATTGTATGTTTTCCTGATTTCATCAATATTATATTGATAATCCTCTCAAACATTCTATTGATATTAAAAAAATTGTTCAGAATAAAATATGAATTCTAAAAGGAGATAGAAGTCATGCTAAGTAAAAGGAGTTGGGAATGAATAATTGGGTACAAACTATGACAGTCTTTAAATATTTCATCTTTGTCTAAAAAATAAATACTACTGAAAGGATCAATATAATCTCATTAATTAGATATCCATTTAGGTTATCATTAGAGCGCATTTATTGGTAAGTACAAAAATTCACAATTACTACCGCTCATGTAATTGTTTTCGCTGCCACGGGTTCGTGATGTGACGCTGCTCGTACCCACAACATATATCTGTTTCTTGTGTGACAACGTCGTACCTGACGGAAGTTGTGCTCGGGATGCAGTAGATTATTCAAGCGCACTGCCTAGGTGACCCAACTAGTGCTGTGTGAGACGGACGGACACATGAAATACTTATTAGACAGATGAGCGAATTGTAGAGACAGAGAGAGATTCAGAAGCTGCATTCGCGGTCCTTCGGGCCTATGCAATGCCTTGCCGGGGAAGGAGAGAGGAATGTCTATTACTATATCACTCGACGTAGAAATCATATTCATCAGGCGACAGTATCAACAGCTCATTACAAAAAATTCACACACAATACATGTACATTATTTTACAACACTTTGCCAGATGACAATAAACGATTAAATTCAATAGAAAAGTTTAAATCCAAAGTGAATTTTTTCTGCTGCATAACTGTTTCTATACAATTAGTGACTATACTGAACATCACAAGAAAAGTAACATTAATTTTAACAATGATACATAATGCATTATTTACCATTTGGACTGTATAAATGTGTACAAACAACCTGTAACAAGTATTGTACTGCAGCCTCCGGGTCAATGACCCCCCATCTCGATCAGGTTTTTCGTCCAGTTTCCCTGATTCATTGAGCAAATGCTGAGATGGCCCCTTGTTTTGCTTCTGGACATAAATGTAACTTCATTATCTGGGCACGTCTTCTAGAATTCAGTGGGAAATATAGTTATTCAAATTATCGTTTCCATTTTGTTGCGGCAGGAAGTATTATTCCTTGACGAAGGACATCATGGATAAGAGCCCCAAATTTATTGCTTATTTATCCTTGAAAATAGATTTTATTACAAGAGAGCTTTTTTCCCTTTTTCTTTTTAATTTTCAAAATTCATGTGGTAGATGACTTAGTGTAGGGATCACAGAATTTTGAAAATGTGAACAGAATTCAGTTCTCCCCATACCACGTCATACGCAGTTTCAACTGTTTTTTGGATGTAAAATAAATAAATAAAATAGATAAATAAACGTCAGAATTGGCGTAGACGAAGGCTGTGGGATCGTGTCCCGCGTACAACTTGGATGGTATTCACCATGTCGTTGTGACGTTCTTGGCTTCTCATATCACCGCCTATTTTTTCAACCATTATTCTATCCAGAAATAATCACGTGTGATAATCACTCACCCCATATTATCACCCCTACTAGAATCTATGCAGTAGAAAGCAATGGTAAACCCCCATAGTGATCCTCTGTCCGGAAAAAGGGCGAGCTGCAGGCATACTTTGCCTCCCCCGCCGAATCTAGGGAATAATGATTGATGGATTGGGGTTTCCGGGAGCTTTAACTGCTAAGGGCATTAGTACCGTAAGTGTAGTACCTGTTTTGTCGCGAGAGGAGGCGTTGATCTTCACTCATTGGATGGTGCGATCCGGCGCCGCCCCTCTGGAGTAGAGGACGGCAAATCATCATTATTATAATTTTCATTATAATCGCTGACATCCGTCATTGAGGCTGTGTACGTCACCGCGGTATTAGTTAGCCATTAATATTACTCTGTGGGCCTCCGACGCGATCTCCGGTATCCTGCTGGATAGCGGAAATTCCCTTGTCGTCTAGGTACGAATACCCTCGGATAGAAAGTGAGAGAACCGTGTCTCAAGGTTGGTTTCTTTCTTCGTGAAGATCTAAATCATCATTGATCATTTTATTATTCCTAATAAAAGGCTACATCATTTTATCAAAGCCGGAAAAGTAACTGATTGCAAATATATTCTAGATATCTAAACCCCCTTCTAGATACAAAGGCGTAATATAAGAGCAAATTCAATCTCATATTGTCGTATTACTGAATTTTTTACTGGTACGTTTTTAAATTTTTACATTATTTAAATTTCGTGGTTCTTCTAATATTACAGATGAAAACATTTCGAAGAAAGCCTCTTTAGTAGGAATTATATTTGACAGCGTTTTATCAGAAAAGTGTTAATATTATTGACAAAATAAATCAGTTATCCATATCGTTTATAATCTGATGGAAATATTAAGATTATATTCAAGAAGAAATCTGAGGCACATATTAATATTTTCCTCTTAGTTTCTAATGGATATTATTGAACAGTTTTCTTACAGATACAAAATATGAAATTAATCGTTGAAAAACACATCGTAGACTTCTTTGACCCAAGAGTTCAACTCGTTCTTCTCACAATGTCACGCGTGTTTTAACAACGATGGCGTTTCTCAGTCCTCCCAGGCCTCCTGCTGACTAAAACTTATTTCTCGGGGATTGTATATATTAGATGCAGATAAGAGGCGAGGGAAAAGTTCGTTTCATCAGGTTCCGGCGATGACAGCATCTGTGTTACGCCTTTTTAGTAAGGAAAACTTCCAGACTTCATGCATCCATTCCGGATTCTTCGGGATCTGCTTTACATTTTAAAGTGTGATGGTTCCCCCAAACGCGGTGTCCATGTATAAACACCTTTTTCTTCGCGGCCCCCTATTTAATGAAATACGACGTGCCGGCCATGACATTCATATACGTTCTGCCCTGCGGCCAGTGTCATCACTTAACTCGTACCTCGTATATCATTAATTATTATTAATGTATCCTCGAAGGGCATGCCGGTGTGGAAGTGGAGCGGAACATGGCGCTCGGAGCAGCAGGGTTGCATAAATGCATACCCGAGCGACGGCCGAGGTGGCGAGTCGTTTGTTGTGGGAGGGCCCCGACTGCTGGGAGACGGGACCACCCCCGCTCCCACCGTGGCCGCCACCCCCGCTGCCCCCAGCCTGCCCACCAGCGCCCCTTCCGTCCGGCGGCGGCAGCGGGGCGCGGCGTGCCAGAGGGGTGGATTTCCAATTCAAATATTGTCCGTGTAGCGTGTCTTGTACGTGTTCTCCTGAGCCCAGCAAGAACGGCGCTCGCCAGCCCAACCGGGGTGGGATTAGGAAGAATCGAACACTCTTAGTGGTAATTAGCCACAGGTGTTCCCTCGATCCGCCCCCTCCCCCTCCGGACGCCGACGGGGCTGTCCGAAACTTCCGGCAAGGATTTAAGCTGGCGTCGTCCGTCCCCTCCCGTCCTCCCGACCGCCCGCGTCCGTCCTTCCCCGTCCGCCTGGCCGCCCCCTTCAGCGCTCCTCTCGCTATCAGCGTCGTTGGACCTCCCGTACCGACCGCATCGTCCGTCCTTCCTCGTCCTCCCTCCTCCGAAACCCTCGTCCTCGGTCTTCCCGCCCGCCCTCTGCACCGTCCACCAATCGCTTCTTCACCGCCCTACCCAGTGTCACACCTCCCCACCGTACTTTCCTTAGAACACACACTAATATGCACTACACTACAACGTATTCCGGGAGACCGGTCGGGGGCTTAGAGCTTGTCCCGGCTGGGGCGGTGCCCCGCTGGTGGGAGAGTCCTGGTTAGGAGGAAACCCCACTAGCCGACGGTAGGTCGGCGCCGGATCTTGCCATTCAGCGGGGGAAGATCACCGCCATCTCCCGAGAAAAAAACATGCACTACACTTGCGGGACTAATGACCAAAGCAGATGACGCGCCCGGAAACACGAAAAAATCAATCAATCAATACCTTCCTTATTCGTCTCCCCCTGAAAACCCATGTCAGCCCCCTACTCCAATTATCCTCGTTCGTCGTACTTTTCCCCGACTGCCCCCCCCTTTGCGCTTTCGCACCGACCCTGCCCGCCATCACGCTCTCTTTGTGCCCCTGTCGTCCCGCCAGCCTTTCTCCCTCCCTCTCCCCAACGTCGATACGTCTTTTCGACCTGGGGTTCAGTGCGCTCATCGTTCTGCATTACTTCCCCTTTGACGTTACTTGACGGTGCGCTGTTGTATAGATGAACTCGTCAGTCCATAGCTTTAGCAATGAGTTGTTTAAGAACAATTATATCGGGATAGTGCGTTGTTGTTATGGGCATTACACAATGAAGTAAATAAGACGGAATGTTCCATCTCATTTACTTATTTATTTATTTTTGTAGAGTCTGATATTCAGTGCCTAACAAAGTTCACGTACATGTAATCTAATTAAAGTTATATAGCTTACAAGAATACACCTATTAAATAAATTACTAGAAAACTAGGACATTTGTTAATGAAAGGAAAGAGATATTAATTAGAAGTATGGTTAAAGTACTTCCTTAAATTTTTATGGTTTCGCATTATATCTACTTTCTGAGTAATATATGTATTTGTAAAGTTATTTGCATTTCATATTTTGTGTAATGTGTTGTAGGAACATATGTTGACCCCAAGGTAGCCGAAAGTGCTCTCAGCTAACATAGAAATTAATGGTCAAACAATATCATTTCATTTCTTTCAAATGAACACAATATCGTCACGAAACTAACGAAAGGAAAACTCCTTCCTGTGGAAAGGAAATTAGATTTCCAGTACACATGTAGTGAAATTAGTACTAAGTATTAATTGATGATAGGTCTTATCACCATTGTTCATTAGTTAGAAAGCGTTTCTTGCGGATCGCCTGGGTCAAAATATACTGTGACGTACGCATACCGCAGAGAAGTCATGGTCATATAAAACAAATGAGTACTGCAAAGTAAAGAAAACATTGGCGTAAAATGAATTAAGATGAATGCTACCTCGCATTATTGGAATAATCCCAAGAATTTGCACTTGTCCTTGAGACGACGTGAACAATATGACGGTCGCCTCGCATATTGCCGATGTTGACAAAAGCGGTTTTGTAGGTTTCCATGAATTTGTACTGAAAAGTAATTAAACAAATATGAAATTGTGTTTGGCGTACAAATATCAAAATACTGTTTGAGCTGCATAGTTTCTTTCTTCAAAACAGCCCACTATAGTATATACCTACTTTTAAAAAATAGTTTTATGTTTTCACTTGAATAAGGGATGAAGGAAAAATCGGGATTTATCGAAAAGGGATTTATCTTCCTTGAATGAAATATCCTTCTCGCAAGAGGAACTTGTGAACTAAACTTATCTTCTGTTATAATTTTCATTACATGCAATTAAACCTCCAGGAGTATAATATTTGAAATGTAACCAATTTCATTGCACAAAACCTTAAGATTATTGAGGAAATCAACAACTTTCCATTTCATGTGGAGGAGCAGTAAGCAATTTACTACTCTCTCCCTCAAGAAAAATCTATACCGTATATTGCAACGGAGTAAAGGGGGAAAGCGAACTGTAATTTACAGTTATATACTTAGCAACTAAAAGATATAATATTGTTTACGGTGACACGTTATGAGCAATCGCGTAATAAACTTATCTTAATAAAAGACGCTGCTTCTGCGAGACCGACTTCTTTTTATTGCGGGTTGGCGAAGGAAAAGGAGCTTGGCTACAAGGCGTCCGTGCTAGCGGGCAAGGGAGGACACGAAACGAAGGCGTAAAGGAGAAGGAGATCGGTGGAAGTAGGGAAGGGTCGGACGAATCTCAGGCGCAGCAGAAGAGAGATGGAAATGGATGAAGACAGCGAGCAAAGCGTACAAAGACAGGCTGCGAGAGCTGAGATGATTGTGTGGAGTGGGTATGGAGCTGAGTAGGGGAAGTTAACAGTCTAGAAACAAACGTGTGGTACAGGGTGTACGTCTCAAACAAAGAAAGCTTGACACTTGTGTGGAGTCGGCGCGACACTAGCAACACGGTCGCGTTTGAAATGTCCTTCGGGCATGCAGGAGGTGAAAACACGCGTGGATGACAGCATTGGCATGGCCGGTCGAGAGTGGCGGGTCGAGAGCGGCGGTTCGAGAGCGGCGGGTCGAGAGCGGTGGGTCGAGAGCGGCGAGTCGAGAGCGGCGAGTCGAGTGCGGCGGGTCGAGAGCGGTGGGTCGAGAGCGGTGGGTCGACAGCGGCGAGTCGAGAGCGGCGAGTCGAGAGCGGCGAGTCGAGAGCGGCTACTTGGTGGGGAGCAGGTGGAGCGTGGCCGATGGAGCGTGGCGCCCCGAGCACGCTTTGACCACTGCGGTCAAATCGTGGAAGACGTACATCGAATTGAGTACGTAAGAGATGGGACATTAAGTGTGTACGAGAAATTGCCTCTCGTAGAGGAGGGATTTTCTCTTTGGGGACGCCACGATACGGTTCGAAAATACACGAATATACCAAGGAGCAAGCTTAATAGAAACGTGGAGATACAATACCAGGCTTTACGAGGAAGGTTGCGAGCACGAACTCAAAAACGGTTGCTGGATGGGTGGGCGGCAGCGAGACGAAGGCGAAGCCGGAGATGCGGCCGAGAGCGAAGTGGGCGCGAAGCAGGAGCTACGGGAGACGCAAGACGCAGTAATAAGCATGCGCCGCTGCAGCGTGCAGCGTCTTTTATTAAGGGAGTTTATTCCGTTTCAAATATGTGTCCTCGTATAATCTTCCTTAACGGTCGCCCTTGCCACGCAATTATGCCTTGGACCGCCCGCTCCTCCCGCGGCCCTCCATCCCTCGTCGCCGCTCCTAAAACCCTCCCGCCCCCGCGACACCTCGTCCGTGGCCATGTCGCCTCCACCCCGACCGCCACGGCTGCCCTAGTCTCCCCGCCTTCCTCCCTCGACCTTCACCCTTCGCCCTCCCCTTCGCTCCCGCTGCCGCCCTCCCCTCGTCGCATTCCCCTCTGCATCCGCCAACATCCATGCCTATGCCACGCCTTCTCTGCCTCCGCATTCATTTCTGCCTCTGCCCACTCACCCCCACCCCCACCATCATTCCCACCTCCGCCTTCATTCCGTCTTCACCCCGCCTTCACTCTCGCCGTCGCCTTCATTCCCATTTCGGCCCCATTTCGTTTTCATATCCGCCTCCGCCACATCTGTGCCCCCGTCACCACCACCACTCCTATCTCCGCCAATGCCACTGCTCTCCCCCTCTACTATGAGCCCTTGCACCGCCTGTCTCCGTCCCCGCGAGCCCGGGGCTGTTCGTCCGCGCTGTCTGTCTCCCGACCTGTCCCCGCGTCCCTGTCCCCGCGTCCCTGTCCCCGCGTTCCCGTCCCCGCGTCCCGTCCCCGCGTCCCGTCCCCGCGTCCCGTCCCCGCGTCCCGTCCCCGCGTCCCGTCCCCGCGTCCCGTCCCCGCGTCCCGTCCCCGCGTCCAGTCCCCGCGTCCCGTCCCCGCGTCCCGTCCCCGCGTCCCGTCCCCGCGTCCCGTCCCCGCGTCCAGTCCCCGCGTCCCGTCCCCGCGTCCCGTCCCCGCGTCCGTCGCGTCCGTCCCCGCGTCCCGTCCCCACGCGTCCGTCCGCGTCCCGTCCCCGCGTCCCGTCCCCGCGTCCCGTCCCCGCGTCCCGTCCCCGCGTCCCGTCCCCGCGTCCCGTCCCCGCCCCCTGCTGGCAGCGGCAGGCATTCCCCTCTGTCCCGCGTCACGTCGCTTTCCACTCGCCTCTGCGCGGGAGATTCTGCCCTTCGTCGTGGGCGCCTCGTCGCGATATGCAGCTGCTGGTTCTCAGACTCAGGACAGGAAATCCTATATTCCTAATAGTAATATCGCAAACCGTGTTTCTCGTTTATAAGCCTCCCTGGCGTATTAGCCCCCAGTTTTTTCGGAGGAAATGTTCGGAAAACTTCGGTATGTGTGTATGGCATTAGTAGCAATGTTATGTAAACGCTACTGCTTCCGTGCAATTTTTAATTGTCAGCAGGCCCTGACAAAATTGCAGGCAGGATAGCGGAAACAAATACATCTATCCGTTTTTAAGATTGTTTGAAAAATTAAAATTAATTTTAGAACCAATATTTCTCTTAACTTCAAGATATTTGCGCATTAGTCTCCCTCAATTTTTGTTACTGGTTTTAAAAGACGAGCGGGCTTATTTTCGAGGAAATATGATAAATCTTCAGTCGGAGCCGTAGAGCAAAGATAATACGAAAGTTCGCGCTTGTTATATGAGGGCTGATATTTGACTCCAAATACAACAAACATGGAATTTAGGATTGTAATAAAAGGTGTAGGAAAATTAATGTGTTTCAGTTTCTATCTCTTTAGTAGCCTCTGAATATCAAACAGATGGCCACAACATTCTGACCACTGAGATGATACACGATTTCTCAGAAAGCCAGAGTCAAAAAGAATGTCACTGGTGAATATTCTAGGCTAGCTCCAAAGTCCAATGGCATCAAAACAAGATCAAGTAGCCTGACTAGCCAGTAAATTCTTTAATTTTAATGGAAAGGATGCAAGAACAGTGTATATATATTTCACCGAATCGAGCGCGCGGACCTAACGTTGACCATTTAGAGCAGACTAGCATTCAAAAGCTTCAAAGACTTGAATAGAGTGGCAAACAAGCTTTGCCATGGTAACGACCGGAGCGGAGAAATGGGGATATGGCTGGATGTTCACACCAGGACTTCGCTAGCGACTTGAGCTAGCCAGCCAAGAAGAAGGTGACCGAGCTTACACAATCAGTCTCGCGCATTTCCGACGCCCTGAAGATAACAGGATACCCGGGGGAAGGGGTGTACTCACGTTTCCTCTTGCTCTCCTTATTTCTCTCTCGCTATATAATGCAAAGAAAGCTCTACCTGCGGAGCGAAATTAGGAGGAAGTGAAATCGTGACGTTTCGGGGGTCGTTTGCAGTACATCCATGTACATATTTATTTATTTTTCTCAAAACCAAAAACAAAAAAAACAAAAAAGTAAAAACTGTGATATAGGGAGAAGCGAAAATTGCGCACGTATTTTTGCGGAAAATAAATCGTGAAGAACCCCAACATTGTTGTTGTTGTTGAATGTACATTGTTGAATGATGAATAATAGAACCAATAAAGTGAGCTTAGTTGCATTTTAAAACTGCATTTGTTCGCTCCCGATTAATAAAAACTTATATAGATGAGGGGGAGTAGGACCCCCATGACGCAAGGCGACTGGGGCAGTGGAGACTCCCCCCCCCCTCGTTGAGCGGGCAAGTGTTGACCGAGCGACGCCTGGACTCGGGGAAGCTGGGGGCGATCACGTGACCGCCAAAAGAAGTTAGCGGAGATGCAGAAGGGAGGGAGTTGGTTTTGAATGTGCCTCGCTTGCGGACTCTTTTTTTAACACATTTATTAATTTTGGAAGGTGTACATCGTTCAGTACAATTACTTTACAAATTTATTTTCGGACTTATTCTAGTTAAAATATCGAAGCTAACTTCATCTATACATTGAAGAGGATAGTCTAGGGAGAACCTCGGGGTTAAGAATCACGGTTGGATAAAATTTGGAGGAAGGCTTCAAAAGGAAATCTATTTTTTATTCGAGTGTGGGTTGGATTTTTTGGTAGTTTGTAGTGGAATGCTGCTGGTATGTCTGTTAGGTTTTGGTAGAAGTTGTGCGATATTTGTGCTATTTGGTTTATTATTTTATTGATGTTTAATTCCGAATGAAACTTGCGGACTCTGCACGTCCAGGAAGGCGGATGTTTAATCCTTGTGACACTGCGAGTGCGTAGCACTGTGTGTCTGGGTCTAATGCACCGTTTTCACTAAGAATTCCCTGACGTTCAACATTCTCAATACCACAAATGCATGTTTTAGAGGGTTGAAGCAAAACTTCGACTGCTGGTAAAATGTGTTCTACGAACGTGCGTAGATTAAATATTTGCTATTGGTTACGAATTTTTCACGAAGTAGGTAGCGAGAATCCTCTCCGCGCCCCCGTTACCCTACAAGAGAAAAAAGAATGCGTTCAAACGCAACGCAATAGGAGTGAGCGAGTGCTGCTCTCAAAAATGGCGCCGGGATTTTCAGGACAATGGAAAGAGCATAGCGTTTCCAAACGTCAGCGCTGCGGTTTCAATGAAAAGCAGTGCACGCTGAGCAACGAGCCCTGAACACACAGTTGGCAATGCTAAATATATTGGTGCGTTTAGAATCCAATAACATGGCGTTCGGCCAGGGAAGTTGCTGCGTAAGGTTGCGGTTAAATGGAAATAGTTTTGATAAAAGGCACATCAACAGAAAAATCTTTCAACGATGCCGCAATTCCGTTCTCGAGATGGATTCATAATCGTAATAAATGTCGGTGCGATTATCATCATAACAGGAATGACCTAGAAACAATATAAGTAAGTATACGATAAAGTGTAAGATACTGAATTTATAGCATATTCTAATTTGACGATTATTTATGATTTTTTTTCTTTTTTTGGTTCATTTAATGTTTCAACTTATTGTTATCTGCAACAGTTTGAAATTTGCGTAGTTTACAGTTCATAGTTTATAGGTTTACGCTACATGGTAATAAATGTATAATATATACAGATTTAATTTTATTTTTGTCAAAGGTGTGAATTTATCTTTTCATATTAGAATGGCTTAACTTGGGAAGAATGTATTTACTTAGCGGTGGAATTTGTAATTTGAGACATAAGTTATTCGAAGCTAAACGGGAAGCTTGTTACGCAATTCTTAATTTGTTGAAACAATAGATAACATACTTTTTTAAATGATTTTTAGAAAACGTTCCAACGTGAGAAATCTTTTTAATTAATTGTACGCGAGTCAAAGAAATGTCCATGTATTAGAGAACTGTATGTATTTCAAGACAAATAAATCAATAAATAGATCTACGAATAAACTAAATTTTATTGACATGAAAAACGAAAAAGATTGGGTTCATTTTCAGAAGTGAGACTATAAAGATTACGATAAAATATTCCGAAATGGTTAAAGAGAAATTTATGATCAATATACTGAATTGAATAGCTCAAATGAAATTATAAGAAGAAAAGGAAGTTTTTTTCAATGTTCATGGTCTAAGCATGTTCATAAAAACATATCGACAAAGTTATCAGAGCTATTGTCCAACACAAAAAGTTCATTTTCTGGATTATCCTCTACACTTTAAGATCCAAATTCGGACACTTTATTTATTTATTTATTTATTTATTTACGTCAAAAAACAGTTAAAAACTGCGTATGACGGGCTATGGGGAAAAGTGAATTGTGTGCACATTTTCAAAATTCTGTGATCCCTACACTAAATCATATACTACTTAAGTTTTGAATTTTGAAAGGGAGAAAAAAAAAACAAAAAAACTCCCATGTAATAAAATCGATTTTCAAGGATAAATAAGCAAAAAATTTTGAATTTTGACATGGTTCCATCAAAAATATGTCCGCATAGAAGAAGTTCCAAATCTAAATTTCCAGTAGTACCACATGGCATAAATATAAAATATCCAGAATAACATTTAATAATGACATTTAACCGAATTGTGAAAACGTTTTAAAACTAATTGTGAATATGTAAACTATTCCTAGCAAGTTGCTCATGAATTCCTATCGAAAACATTGACCCAAAAATGACGACAATATTATAACGTTAAAACCAGGAAAATATACGATTAATACTTTTATTACAAAATACGATAACCTAAACTTAGATTTTTTATAGTGGCCCATGACATTAAGTCATTGTTGCCCCACCTGCCTTATAAAATAAATCTTTTTTACCAATGGTAAGCACATTTCTGAGGCCACGGGCCCCGTTTGGAAGGATGTGCGCGAATTAAGGAAGAAGATTCATTTTATGAGGCAGGAGGTGTAACAATGACCTACTGTCATCGGCCACTATAGAAAAATCCACGTATTGATGATAGTTCACAGTGGGAAATAACATTTCAGCGAATTTGTATACATAGAACGGCATATATAAAATCATATTGGGCAGTTTGGTTGAATAAGGCTTTTTAACGCAGTGTTAACAATCTTGTAGCCGAGGGCACTCCTGTTGGATATTTCTAAAGACAGAACCATTTCTTTCTGAAGCAAAACAGGACAACAATATGTATTTCGTGTTTTAGAAATAAGTCGTTCCTATTTATGAACTACTACTGTTGGATTAGATCTCTGGGACGAGTTGTCCACAAAATTCTCATTCCCATTTACTTTAAATTTTGAATTAAAAATAAATGATGACTAAATGGAGATTTGAATCTGAACTGCAACAGCATAACTTAACAATTAGATTAGTATTTAACATTTTATAACTCAAAACAAAATAACAAAACCATTCAGAGGTAGGAACTTGAGCAATTTTTTGTCCCACAGGCAATCGAACAGTTCCATTTATGCATTGAATTAGTCATAAACGAAGTCATAAACGAAGTCATAGACCACAAAACGGGATATATTAGTACATTTCGAGTGTAAGGGACGTAACAACCAAAAGTGCAACTGCTTTGGACGTATTGGGATTTTCTGTTAATCTGAATGTGTGTGGGAGGTTGTCGGAGGTTCACAGGCACGCATTGGCCCATATTCGCCTTTGTTCCCCACGTCCTCATCCCCTTCCCCTCCTCCGCCACCTCGTCCTCCTCCGGCACCGCAAACGCCGGTTCCCCGGGCGTTTGTCACGTTGCGTCAAGAGCTTTAAGTCGAAGGCGTGGGCGCCGGCGAACGGGGAGGGGCGGGGCGGGGCGGAGTGGGGTGGAGTTTGGGAGGGGAGGGGAGAGGGCGTTCGTGGAAGTTGCGTGACTTCGCAAGAGGTCCGCGGCCCTCAAAAGCTTGAGAAACATCGCTCCTGCAGCCTCCGGCTCCACCGCCCCCTTCCCCCGCCTCCACCCCTCCCGGCCGCTCCGCCTTTACTGCCAAATATCACATCCCAGTTCCAATTTTTGTAACGACGAAGTAAGCAGCCCTAGTTATATAACTCGGTCGCGTTATGGAGTTGTATAGAGTTATATCGCCTCCTGTGCACTGCGGGTAATGACTTGCGTGTGGGTTATGGCACTTATCGACCAGCGCGCTCGCCGCCTCGCCTCGCCTCGCCTCACTGTGCCCGGGCTCGTTCGCCTGCTCGCCCGCGCACCGCTGCGCCTCCGCACGCCGCTCCGCCCTGCCACACCGCCTCTTCCCGCTGCGCCCTCCACGCCCCACACTGCTCCACTCAGCTCTCCACTTTCCTTGTCCACGACCTCAACCATCGCCTAACGTCCTTCACCATCACCACCATCACTACCACCATCACCACCCCATTACTACCACCACCACCACCCCATTTCTTCCACCACCATCACCACCACCATCACCACCAATCACCACCACCATCACTACCACCCTCACTACAACCATCACTACCACCATCACTACCACCATCACTACCACCACAGCCGGGTTCGTTGGTATAATGGTTAGCGTGTCGGGCTGTTGTACCCAATTTGCGGGTCCAAGCCCGATCAACGCTATGGATTTTTAAGCGCGAAAAATTCTTTCGCTTTCCTTCGGGGAAAGTAAAGCCAGCTGTCCCATGTTGTAGATTTACTGCATATAAAAGATCCATAAGCCTAAAAGAAGCCTTTGAGCGAAATTTAAATTGCCTTTTTCGTCTTCCGAGTAATACCTTCATTGAAGTGAAAGGAGCGTAGCGAAATTTGCGTGATCAGGTGGAAGAGCGGGCCTGATGGCCCGAGACGCGCCACGTAAAATAAGGCGTTAATTAACTAACCACTTCCACCACAACCGTATCCTCCATCAACACTAATATCTCCACCACCTCAGCGTTCTTCCGCCGCTCTCGCTCTTGCTCACCGCTGTTTTTGCCTGAGCCCGTCCCAGCCGCTCTCGCTTCAGCTCACAACCGCCGCTCTCGTCTTCCACTTAGATCACCTCAGCTCATCTCCGCCACTCCGACCTTAGCTCACCTTTGCCACTCTTACCTCAGCTCACATCCGAGGCTCTCACCTAGCGTACTTCAAATCGCTCTCGCCTCAGCTCACCTCCGCCGCTCTCATCTCAGCTCACCTCCGCGACTCCCTCATTAGCTTACCTTTCCCACTATCACCTCACCTCACCTCACCCCCGCCACTCTTACCTCAGCTTACCTCCGCCGCTCTTGCTTCAGCTCACCTCCGCCGCTCTCATCTCAGCTCACCTCCGCGACTCCCTCATTAGCTTACCTTTCCCACTATCACCTCACCTCACCTCACCCCCGCCGCTCTTACCTCAGCTTACCTCCGCCGCTCTTGCTTCAGCTCACCTCCGCCGCTCTCATCTCAGCTCACCTCCGCGCCTCCCTCATTAGCTTACCTTTCCCACTATCACCTCACCTCACCTCACCCCCGCCGCTCTTACCTCAGCTTACCTCCGCCGCTCTTGCTTCAGCTCACCTCCGCCGCTCTCATCTCAGCTCACCTCCGCGCCTCCCTCATTAGCTTACCTTTCCCACTATCACCTCACCTCACCTCCGCCGCTGTTACCTCACCTCACCTCCGCTGCTCTAAACTCAGATCACCCTTGCGGCTCTCACCTCAGCGTTCCGTGTCTCACCGTAGCTCACCTCCGCCGCTGCTGCCTGAGCCCACCGCCGGCGCTCGCACTTCAATTCACCTCCGTCGCCCTGCTCACTTCCGCCGACGTCATCTCACGTCACCTCAACTCACTGAGGCGAACGCCCCCTGCGATACCGTCACCTGCTCTACCTTGTCGCCATCTTTCTTCCGTCTGCCGCCTTCCCCGTCGCCTCCGCCGTGCTCGGCTGACCCCGAAGCCTTCTAGTCACGTAGCGGCGTTCCCCGGACCCGGAATTATCCTTTATCTCGGCGGGCATCTCAAGGCAACCGCCCGACTCCTCCGTAATCGCCCTGTCACCGGGGTCCAAGCTGCCGTCGCATCCACGCCGTGTTTGCGTTGAAAGACGGTTTCTCTCTCTCCCTCCCGAGGACACATCCGCTCATCGGTAATCGCGTAATCGCCGGGCGCCGGGCGTCTTGTAACATCGGGAACTAATTCCTTTCAATTACGTGTCGTTATGACGTTACACGCACTTTCGCAGATCGGTTAAGCAGATTACATCTTGTTATTTTCAAGGCGCCGGCGTCGCCGCGCCGTGATGCTTAATGAGAACGGATCTGAAACTCCTGGCGAGGTTGTTCGACACCGGGCGCCTGGCGCCAAATTGAACATCGATCTTCCTTCTACTAATTTCGTGTGAAGCGATATTTTCAATTGCCTTCCCAGAGAAGGAACTCAGCAAATATTGTAGACTCTTCCTTGATAAGCTCTTCTCGAATTACGAAGCAGTTTACAGATTTGTTCAAGTATGCTTAATTAGGTTTTCTAGTGAGTTTTCTAAAATAGACGTTTTATTTGTGTACAGGAGAGTCAAAATATGAATATCTACGTTGCATTAGTTTTCATGATGTGATGTCAAGTAACGAAAGGAGTACATTTATGAAAGGGTAGACAATTAGGGAAAACATAAAATGTATAGCCTCAAAATAAGACGAATAAAATTTTAAACTCACGTTCTGCCGAATCTACGTCTAGTTTGAAAAAAGTTGTGTTAAAGAAAAAATAATAAAATACCCAAGCCATTGGAATACATTAAATACATCTATATTATTGAAATATTTTATTTATTTCAGTTCTAAAAAAAAGAAATTTAAAAAGCATGATATGGGCATCTTGAAGAAAGAAGTCAACTAAATTTGCGATATTTTTAAAAAAATACTTATTTTTCGATTTTTTAATTGCAGGACGCAGTAATGGAAAGTAGAAAGTGCTTAGTTCTCGTGTCGCCTTGCGACTAGAGTCCAGGATGCCTTGGCCTACATAAATACTAGTCATAATGTTACTCTGTTGACTTGCACAAACATAGAGACTAAATTGTAATGCCATTAATGCTCAGCATTTAACTACTGCTCTGCTTCTTCTAACGTCATAAATGTTTCCAAAAATCGATTGACGGCAAATATCAATCGATTCGTCTGTTCCATTGTGGTGAACGGTAGCGTTTACACCGTTCGGACAATTTTCTCCAAAATTGATATTCTTCAACTGATCTGAACGAACTCATGACCCTGCGTCTTGTCTTTTCATTTTCGGGGGTACTTCACAAAGAAACCTCAACATTTTAAAAAAATTCTCAAAAGTGACTCCAAATTTCTTGATTAATTTTTATCCTAGGATAGCGTAAAGAACTCTTACAACGACACGGATCTCATTCTTTTGAATTCCCTAATTCTTCGAAAATCGTCGAAGTTGAGAATTGTTCGGCGGATTCCAACAATAGTGAAGTTTTTTTCATTACTAAAACTATTGTTTAATAATTGTTGTTTAGTATTTGATGATGCTGAATCGTGTAATGGTACAGAATCAGAATAATACATTCCTTGGACGCAGCGTTAACGCAACGTTTTGAGAGGCCAAGTGAAGTCCTATAACTGTTCTTACGTATCAATTGCAATTAACGCTCGTCAACACGAACGCTTTGTGGCCGAATTAATGGATGATCGTGTTATAAAATACGTTGTCCAATTATTGCATACTACTTGCCTGGAGCAGCAAAGAATAGTGTTTGACTTAAACATACAAAACGGCTTTCAAGAATTAGTACGAACACTCTTCAACAATATAGGAATTCATAGTACATCTAGTCCACGTGTTGCACAGCATTAACACACAAAATGATGAGGCTGCAAAATAAGCTTCTTTGGATTTTTTTGGGAGAGCCACGGACGACGAATCGAGTTGGCGACAAGCGTTTTACAGTTTCCTCGTTGGTACAAGCGAAAATTCTGAAAGACAATTATTTAAAACTATTAGTTTACCTCAGCGCAAGAATGATTGAATATTGAAGAAGCTGTTAATGTTACCTTGTCTTAGGCGAACAGAAGATTGTTTTCTGTCGTACTTCGGGCGTAATACAATTTCCCTCTAGTTTCCGCGCTAAAACACCTTTGTGCACGGAATCTACACGGCTGTAAGGTAGCCCCCGCTACCAACAGTCAAAAATCTAATTTTTTCAATGCAGCCAGGATGTGAAGTTTTACTACGCCTTTTTCGAGGACGAGGCGATTTTTCTGAAAACAGTCGGCTGAAAAATTATCCAACAATTGACTCTGGTGGCGTCAGGTTATAAGTCCAACGCGGGACGTTTAAAATGCATGCCCTTTGTTGTTAATTAGCAGCAATAAATTGTAATAAATGATAGAATTCCAAGTACGGCACCAAATTTGAATTCATTTTGGCCGCCTAAGTGCCAACATAAAAGGTTGCTGTTCCATAACGCAACACGTAAATGTCGAATACTTAATGGTGAACAGCCTCTTCCTTCAGAGCTTTTCTGTCGTATTACGTCCGGTGCGTTGTAAATAGTAACGCACTGAGTGTAAAATTCAGTCAGAACGCGCAGTAAGAATAGGTGAAAGAATATAATCAAATGTTTCTATTTTTCAGTCAAATAGACACTGTTTGCTTGTTTTTGTATTTTTTTCGATTCCCTGGTTATCTAACGATGCCATAGACACACTCTTTGATCAGAGGCTGCGTAGTTTTGCTTTTATTTTTAGGCACAATGAAAATTAGGAATATAAATGGCCCAATTGCTCAAATTATATTTGATCGTAAAAACGTCAATAAATTGTACAATGGTCATCTCCTCGACCCTTATCTTTCCGAATTAACTGCATACTAACAAGAATTTACTCTGACATTCTTCCAATAAATCAATAAATTTCAACTCACGCTTAATGTATATAAATACTTAAAACGCCTAGAACAGACGCAAATGATATATCGAGCACTTTTCTATGAAATACTTAATAAATATGTGAAAGAAACATTCACATATATAGATGGCTATAAATTATCTCAAGTAAATGGATGAGCATTTGAATTTCCAGTTAAATGAAAATAATATACATCTTCTTGATAAGTCTATAGTTTTCTGCAGAGAAGTTTTTGACATTACCCGCCCCAACTGACATCCTAAAATGAAGTAAATTTAACTGCGCAAATTTTGCATTCTCGTGAAACGCTAATCAATCTGTACAAAATAAATTAATTAAGAACTAATCTATTTGGACATTATTTCAATAGATTTTCAAAATATATCATCTGGATGAACTCTAATATGTCTACCGTGTAAAAATCTCAGGAAATGAAGTAGCTGATAGAGCAGCAAAAATGTATCTTCACTTTATAATAAATCAAACCACCAAACATCACATAATGATATAATCAAAATTTTCAAATGTAAAATAAAGTAAAATTGGAACTCAGAAATGTGAAGGTAAAAACCTAAATTTCATCAAATTAAAGAAAATACTTTTGAATACAACCAAATTGTGGGACTAACAGAAGAACTGAAACTGTACTTCCACGACTAAGAATTGCCCATTGTACACTAACCCATAGACATTTATTTAGCAAGTCAAATCCTAACATCTGTTCCTCCTGGAATTCCCCATATATCATTCGTCAATGTGTGTGATTGTGGATTGTTGTAGAGTCTCTGCTCACGAGCGTTTTGGCCACTCAGCATAAGATACAGTATTAAACTACGACGCGCGGTAACGCAACGCTCGTGTGATATAAGCCTAAATGCTCAAGACAAGGAAATAATTAAAAATAACTGAAGATTTGAAAAAACACTTAACTCTCCAAGATCTCAAATATATTACTAGGAGTTCTAACTTCTAAGATGACCGGACTTCATTAAACTTCCGCATTGTTAATGAATGAATGAAAACAATGTTTACAAAATCACTCCTGATGATTTTCGTTTCTTTATTTTTCGTAAGATTTCCTTGGTTATAAGTTTTTCCATCAAATTTCTCTATAAAAACTCTCTCATAAGCTGTTTTATTTGGAGACTTGATGCTGATCATGGATAAGTAGAATTCTTTTAAAAATATCAAAAGAGTATACTAAATTAAGAGGACTGTCAATCGGAATAAAAAAAAGGGAAGCCTACCAAATGTCGGTCTGTTTTACAAATCCTTGAATTCCCAAACTCACTCCTTTCACCTCCATTCCCTTCCCTAATTCCGAAACTCACTGCTTTCTCCTCCGTTCTCTTCCCTAATTCCCAACTCACTACATCTTCCAAATTACGCGCCAATAAAATACCGAAGTGTACTGCCAGATTGAATCGAATAGCACCAAATTCTATGGGTTAAGGGATGAGTTTCGTCGGTTTTGATTTCTATTGCTTGTACAGACATCGTACTCGAAAAATATATTTTGGCTTAAAATATTTATATCATAAGTAATAAAGTAGAACTCCCCAGATTTATTTTACTCCATTTGCGTATGCGCCAAAATTTTGGGAATGCAGTTAATTGATTTGATATGATTAAATGACAATGTGACAAAGTACATTGTGAATACTATAACTCATCTTAATGAACAATTTTAATATCACTAATAACCACATAGATTGATATGGTGATTGATTGATTGTTAGTGATTTCGGGCGCGTCGACTGAGGTCATTGGTCTCGTAAGTGTAGTGCGCGTCTTTTTGCTCGGGAGGAGGCGGTGATATTCCCCCTCTGGATGGCGAGATCCGGTGCCGACCTACCGTCGACTAGCGGGATTTTCCTCAACCAGGTATCTCCCACCAGCTAGGCACCGCCTCAGCCGACACAAGTTTTGGGTCCGCGACCGGTTTCCAACATGTGTGGTGGTGTAGTGCATGTTAGTGTAAGTGTGTGATAATTGGACAAGGAAGAGGAAGGAAAGATCGCGCTCGGCTCGTGGCCCGTTTATTAGGGTACTGCTCCGGCATTCGCCTGGTGTTGATCGGAGAAATCACAGAAAACTACAGATTAGAGCAACCGGCTGCTAGAATTCTCCTCCAGACAGCGACTGAATTCGACCTAGTTAAAAAGCTAGTGTCGAAGTTGATATGAATTTCAATGAAAATGAATCAGTAAATAAATATATATTTATTTATATAAATAATTAATAAGTGACTAATATGCATCATTGTGAAATTGTGCGCAGTAGTTCAAACTAACATTTCTACCAAAATGTACCTTTCGTAACTTTTGTTTATAATAGGGCATTGTTTCTTTTTGTACTTAAGTAAATTCTGTTTAAGCGGAATATTAAACATGGACCATGATTTGTAGTGATAAACTAAGCAAATATGTTTATTCCATCAACATTTTCCTAAGTTTGTCGACCGCTTCGAATTGATTAAACACGTCACAGGTGCGTGAGCGTTGCGTAGACAGACCTTGTTTTCGTACCGCCACTACCCATGGCGCGCGCTCCGGCAAGTTTTTTTACCCTCTTGAAGATGAATGTAGAACCGGTTCTGTACCGAAGGCCACGCATTCTTCTCCCGGTTACTACTACTCCTCTTACATCACTCTGACTGTATTGCATTCATTGCTCGGCATACCATGGACGCAAGTTGCGTACCCGATTCGCATGATCTCACTAACAGTGAAGTCGCGTTCATGAATGAACTTCCAAAGAGAAGATTAAGAACCTCCACGTATTTACGTTACTGAACTGACGTGTGTTTAGAAACAACGCCTGGCAACTGCCCAGAAACGGGTGCACCTGTTATTCAGTCGGGTGATATTGGCTTTCAGTGTACGAGGTGAACGGTCGTAGTTTTTTTGTTTCCATTGAGAAGTTGTGTGTGAACAAATTCCAACGTGTGTGCCTTCAGCAACTGTCTGTCACTATCACTGGACGTAGTTATTTATTTGGTCATCTTCACGGCTAAGTCATTCAGGCCCATCCATGACTAATGTGATGAGTAGATGATGGAGGTAATAATTATTAGGTAAATGATGAAGAAATGGTGGAATGAATGGCAGCGAAGACGGGAGAACCCCAAGAAAATCTGCCGAGATCTCGAGTTGTCCACCAGAAATTCGACATGGCTTGGCCAGAGATCATACGTGGAGCGTAGCGATAGAAGGCGGATGCACTAACCATTACGTGACGAACCTCCTGGGCGAATACTGCTGTACAGTTGGTGCATGTAGCGCCATTAAAATGAAGAAGAGGGTAATGATGAGATTTATAATAAATTTCCGAGTGTAGTCAAGGTAAACGTCTTCGGTATTTATAACTTTCCCATTGCTAGATAGTTGATTTGATTGGGGACTTGGTTTGCCTTCCTTTGGACAGAAGACGGCAGGTGTGATTAAGAGAGATCTGAAATCACTCGAAGACAACAGCCATTGTCACTTCAAGACATCTGATTGAGACGTTCTAGTGTTCGAGCCCCGATCAGTGGCGAATTCTCCGATACACCGCGTATGCCG
This sequence comes from Teleogryllus occipitalis, assembly GCA_011170035.1. Lineage (NCBI taxonomy): Eukaryota > Metazoa > Arthropoda > Insecta > Orthoptera > Gryllidae > Teleogryllus > Teleogryllus occipitalis. The sequence goes on along the minus strand of BLKR01009082.1, from coordinate 128,125 downwards.
CCGATATACCAAGTAATTCGAAGTACATAAGATATATTTCATAAGTTTGGTAATCCTCCAAAAAGTTATTGAGATTTTCAAAGCTTTAAAACAGATGCGAAAAAATGACTCCGTTTTTCTACTAGGAGCTAGTCAGACTTCCGCATCCGTAAGCGGTATGAAGTGCGTGGGAGAGAGAAGTTTCAAACAGTTCTTAATGCTGTCCAGAGAATTCACTAGCGCAGCGGCGGGTACCGCATGTTGGTCGCGGTAACCTATGGCTCCTCATGTTTCAAGGACGGGGAGAGGGGAGGATGCCCGTCAGGGCGGTCATTAGACACCGCAAAATATTTGCGGTGAACTGACCTCCGGTCGTTCGTAAGTTATGCTCCTCTCAGGTTTTTGTGAAAATGGAGTGTGTTAATGATCCAGAAGTTAGTGGTTTGTGTATTTGTTTTATAGAACAATTATTAAGGACGGAATTTCATAGTATTGGAATTTCGGAAAAGCTCAAAATGAAAGACAAGGGTAGAGGTAGCTTCCATGAAGTGCGGTATACTTAAAATAATGTTCAGGAATCGCCACTGGCGCCGACCTGGATGGCCGAGGTGGCTAAGAGCGAGTACCGACTCAGCGCTTCGGTCCGAAGGGTCGCGGGTTTGAGTCCCGCCTTGGGCATGGCTGTTTGTCCCTTGACTTTGTGTGTGTGTGTTGTCGCGGAGGGCCTCGCGTTCTGCTGACCCCAGATCAGAGGAGCCCGCAAGTGTTTGTCTAGTGTATGGTCGAATATGCGTCCCTTCGGGACGTAAAGGGCAACCGGCTGTCGGCTGGATAAAAGCCCTAGGGAAAAAAATCGCCACTGGCCCCGATAGTGACGGATTTTCGACACTAGGTAGATAGCCAGATCGAATGTTGCCGCTGTCTGGAGGAGAATTAAACCGGCTGTCTGCTCGATCGGGAATTTCCGTGGTTTTTGATAGTTTGGTCCATGATTGACGCAGACAGCCGAGTCACGGACCGCGCATACGCATCATTGCCCCTTTCACTCCTCTCTCTTATATATAAGAACTTTCAACGGAAATAAGGTTTTTTACACAGTGAGGCGATTGTTATTTTTCATGATTGCCTGAAATGCCTGAAAGCCATCATGTCAAGAATTCGTTGCATATTAAAAATTACAAATTTTTAATTTTACTCTGTACGAAATGATGCAGTAATTATCTACACAATGTCTTCCGATTGTTCCAAAAAACTAATATGAATTCGTACAATTGCAAAGAAATCTGTCGTAATAGTGTTCCGCCGAATCCAAGATTTCTTAATTATTATATTGTTCAGATTTTTAAAACACTTTTCGGTTATGAACAGATTTTTATTCTCTACAGTTCTACATGCCGTTTGAAAATAATCGTTTTATAAAAGTTCCTTTCGCGGCACCAGGAATTCAATTTAATTGTTTTCAATAAATGATTCAAATTTATTTCTTCGAATCAAATGAAATAATTTAATAAACAGATCGAAACAAAACGTTAATGTTATTACTTTATTTATTTTGAGCCATTTAAATACCCAGAATTAGAAAATCGATGCCTTCCATAGACACTTATAACAATAATGTTCACATGATTAAATTGCATCCACCATTTGATTGGGGGCCCGCGCGTTGGCGTGTTCGAAGCCGATGCCTCCCGATGCCACCGCTTCCTCGCTTCCCCGAAACGGCCGGTTCCGCCCACTCCCGCCATCGTTCGGTCCCGCCCCGCTCTCCTCCCCGCTCTCCTCCCCGCTCTCTTCCCCGCTCTCTTCCCCGCTCTCTTCCCCGCTCTCTTCCCCGCTCTCTTCCCCGCTCTCTTCCCCGCTCTCTTACCCGCTCTCTTTCCCGCTCTTTCCCGCTCTTTCCCGCTCTCTTTCCCGCTCTCTTTCCCGCTCTCTTTCCCGCTCTCTTTCCCGCTCTCTTTCCCGCTCTCTTCCCAGCTCTCTTCCCAGCTCTCTTCCCAGCTCTCTTCCCAGCTCTCCGCCCCGCTCCCCGCCCCGCTCCCCGCCCCGCTCTCCGCCCCGCTCTCCGCTCCGCTCTCCGCCCCGCTCTCCGCCCCGCTCTCCGCCCCGCCCCCGAGCGCCCATGCAGATAAATAATGCCATTACGCTCGGCCTCCATTTTGTTGCAAACAATCGCATATCGCGCGCCATCGCTGGCAAGCAGCCGGGCCTCGCTACGCTCTGCACACACGATAATCATATTTGCGGTTATCCGATTTCTTTACGTAGATTGTAGTTTATAGCGAATATCGGCGCGTTCGACTATCGACCGTGAAACATCTGCCCGTCAACGAAGTTATTGACAACGCATCGCAGCTCGCTGAAAGCGTAATATACAACTAAATATCCTTTGTAAACGTGACGTACAGAAAATCACTGGCCTTCGCCCCTAGCCCGATGGCCGTCGCGCTGTCGGATTTGTCGCCTCGCTGCTGTTTCCATATCCGCGTGTCCACATCCGGCGCGGCTGGTTTCCGCGTTTCGTTGCTCTCGTTGTGACGCACTGTTGCTGTCGCTCGTCTCTTGGTGTCGCTCCTGCCGGGCACCCAGTGGCCATCGTCTGCCTAGTGGAACGTAGTAGTGGTATGTCCTGCCTAGCAACAGAAGACGTTGTTGGGGAACATAATATAAACAAGCAGAATGCTTTGACAGATCGAAGTGACCTATAGACCTAAAGACATATATAGCTTCTATAGAGACCTAGATCCACGATAGTTGTGATAGATTCTGTGGAGAGTTTCCTGGAATATTTCCATAAGTACCCAATGTATTAGAACCTTGGAAATATTGGGAAGAATTAAAACTACATTATTATTATTATTATTATTATTATTATTATTATTATTGTTGTTGTTGTTGTTGTTGTTGTTAAGAAAAAAATAATGGCCGATCCGGGTGGCCGAGATCGCTAAGGTAGTAACACGGTGGCGATCTCGGACCGAAGGATCGCGGATTCAAGTCCCGCCTCGGGCATGGTTGTATTTGTGTTCGACCTTTCATCCATCAATACCATAACACTTCATTCAGTATACAGATACGTTAAATCGTCTATTGTAATACGTTATCACCTTAAATCAAAAGTGGTCGCTAATGATCTCGTAGTTAATGCAACCTTAAATAAATTTTTAAAGAAAATTCTTAAGAGTTGGCGGGTGGTCAGCTGGCCCATACTTAGCATTGCTGACGATTGCGACCCTGCACTAGGAGAACTAGGCACCCGACCGGATTTACGTATGGGCTACAGCCCAAAATTCTGCACCAATCAGAGCCCGCCCCAATGACAAAAATTAAATTAGTTCATAATTAAACGTTCATCACATAAAATGTGCGTCCGAGAGTCTGTGTCTATTTCTTTAAATGTCTTGTGAGAATAGTTCACACGGTTGATTCTATGACTTTTAGTTCTAACTTTTGAATTTGAAAAATTAAAATGAAGTGAATTTTGTTCAAATCTCAAGCTTTACGTTTAGTGCTGAGTTTGTCAGAGGAGAGTTAATGAACAACTTGCCTTCTATACTTTAAATTGACCAAATTGTAAACACCCAGTATATATAAAAAAGAGGACGAAAATATTAGGTTTTCAGACCAACAACAGCCTTATTTGCACATGTTCCGGTATGGGTATTATAGTTTCGTAAGTTTCAAATTCAATTTCTTTGTTGCTCGTTCGGATATGTATTTAATTTTTGCCATTTGTTGAGTTTTTGTAATGTTTCCAATTAACGTTACACTTGGAATCATAAGAGGCAGCGGTGGTAAGTAAAGATCGCATTCGCCATAGAAAGGATTCCTCAAACATTGAGATATTTATAATTCTGCGAATTGAAATATTAAGTGTTTATTAAAACACAAAGAAATTAAAATATTAAAATAATTAAAATATAAAGTGCTTATTAATATTTATTGAAATATAAAGAGTTATTTTTTGGTACTTCCGTTTTTCGCAGTCGTAAGACGCAGTACTTTCGTTCTATTACTTCTTATTAAAATATAAAAATCAATTCCAAAGTATATAACAAAGCAATACTGGATGCTTGTTTCGAAAAATATTTTTTACTCCAGCGAAGCAAAACCCGTCCGTTTTTTCTACAAATGTCAACCAAATTTAGCCTTCCTCTTTATAATGACCGGCTTTGTGTGTAAAAGTCGCTATTTTCTTGCCATTTTGTTTTTGTGATGAGTAATTTCTATCATTTCCCACATTATTTCAACGCAAAATTTTGTTTATTATAATGTGTTTACCTTTTTCTCTTTCTTGGAATAGATATCCTTTTTTATATATAAAAATATTTTTTTTATATTTGCCTCTTTTGGTAGCTTTCATTCATTTGTTTATCGACAACTGTATCTTGCTTTGTTAACTCTGTTTCATTCTGGTCCCATTCTTTTCTGAGCCAATAGCCCACCCTCCTGTTGCCATGCCATCCTTTTTCTCGAGCGTCCATTTTCTCGTACACTGCTTCGCTCGACCACCGATTTTTACCCTCATCGATTTTCACCGCAATCTATTTCCACAACTGTCCATTTTCGCCGTCGTCCATTTTCTCCATCAGAGGTCTCTTCCTGCCGTTACTGCTCTTTTTCGCTCGCTGCTCCCCAGCGCTTTCAATACACACTACGTCTATGTCTACCCTTTGCCCAGTTACGCTTAATTTTCAGTTGTTGCTGTTTCCCTTCCACATTTTGAGATTGATCTTCACATACAATTTGGCAGTCGGTTCACTACTGTTTTAGTTTTATTATTATTATTATTATTATTATTATTATTATTATTATTATTATTATATTCTTAATACATTAATAGGGTTTTTTCCATGTATGAATATAATTTTTATAGTCACTAGCAGATTTGATTTTATATATTTTCAAAAAAGTAGTAAAAAAGCGTATGTAACCTTTGGGCGAGAGTTTAACTTGTATAAACGGGGCATTTTTGAAGTCCAAAATGTCTCCCTCATCCTTTTACAATACATAGTTGAATGATTAATTAAAGTATCAGCGAAGGGAGGTAAGCAATAAGTGAAAACTAGTGACTACACCCACCACTACTAGCAAATGCCAAGCTCAACGAAATGTGCGCATACTGAAGTTACGTTAGATTAGGTTTACTAGTTAATCAGCTTTAATTATACATTTAATTTAATATGCCAGTTAATCAGCATTAATCTAATTCGCGAATTATTTTTTATAAAATTCTTATGCATGTGATTATCTATTTTTTCTCTTTAAAATAATCTAGTTTGTTTTCAGGATCATAACTTTCATTATCACCCATCCTACTTTACCAATTTCTAACCGTCTCCGGTTTTATTAAATTTGATTCACGTTTTTTTTTAGCTGTGATACGGCTCTTTTTACCTTGTCCAACATTATTGACATTTTCTTTCGAATGTAATTATTTGTTTCTTTCGTTGTTCTTTAGAGCTAATTTTCCGAGAGAGCCTTTCTTGGCCGTCAGGTGGTCTGATGGTGTGGGGGACAGTGTGACAGTCTACTCTCTTTCAACTGTTGCTTGTTTCATGTATATTTTTTGTGATATGTGTGAACAATCATTAATGCTCCTCTGTTATCTTCAGTACATGCACCTGTAGTTACTGCAGTTGGCAATTTCCGCACATGCTGAAACATTCCTGTATAGAAAAGCAGGAAAACAATCGTTCACATGACTCTTACTTTGCATATAATTTTAAGTTTTTATTGAATTAAAGACAATAAATTCATGTTAATTGACATTTTTGAGGTGAATCTTATTGAACATTTTTAAAGTTGTGGACAAAATTTCTTACAGTTCCACCCTGATCACCTCACCCACATCATGAGCCAGCTTGATACTTTGTTTATGAGTTTTGATTTAGACTAATATGAGTATTCTCTTTTATGGCAAGTACGCTTGCAGATAGCCCCCTCCCTAGGTTAACTGTAGTTAATTATTTATATTACAAATTGGATTATTTTAACAATATTCTTATATTTAATTTTATTTTTAATTTTAATTTTTAATATATAATGCCGTTGGAATGTTCATCCATATACTCGCCATTTCTTTACATTTCACTTTTACATTACGCCATTTCTTTACATTACACTTTTGTCATTAGCGCGTTCTAGAAACACGTTTCTATGATGGTTTTTAATCGATAATGCCATACTGTGTCTTCGTCCTGGGATCTGGTATCAGCTTAGTTAAGAATTTAACAGGAATTCAAACAAAACATTTAATTGGTATTTCATTATCACAGTCTTTGTACCATTTTGATGTCGTTTTATTCTGATTTTTACAATAAGATAATAAGATTTTTATAATAAAGGTTTAGGATTATAAAATAAAAAATGTAGAATCTCTGTATAAAGTACATTAGTATAGTTTCGTATTAGCAAATATATGTATTATCGTGCTCCATTTTCTCTGTAAAGCGTCATTAATGGCTGCAGATTTTATGTGCATCAGAAAAACGCGGTTGTAGTATTCCTAGCTGCGTTGTGTTGTGAGATTCCGACTACAAGCTGTGTTTCATCATTTGGTTAAATTTTTGTGTGTCAGTTTCATTTAGTGTAGATAGTGAAAAGCAGTAATTTTCGAGCAGTTCACTAAATTACGTATTTCTAATAGCATATAAAACAAACTGAAAAGCAATAGTTCAAGAAAAGGCAAAAACCGAAATCAGGCTTGAGTACTGAATGCTGAACTGTTTCCAGAATATATAATAACTATAAATTCGCTTCGAAGAAAATGTACTACAGTTACAAAGTTGTCGTTTCACAGCCCTTGGCCTGTGTCAACTCTTGTCGTTTCTCAGCCCTTGGCGTGTATCAACTCTGGTCGTTGTCAACTCTTGTCGTTTGTCAGCCTTCGGTGTGAATGTTAACTCTTGTCGTTTCTGAACCCTTGGCATGTGTCAACTTTTCGTTTCTGAGCTCTTGGCGTTTGTCAACTGTTGTCGTTTCTCAGCCCTTGGCGTTTGTCAACTGTTGTCGTTTCTCAGCCCTCGGCGTTTGTCAACTGTTATCGTTTCTCAGCCCGTGACGTTTGTCAACTGTTGTCGTTTCTGAGTTCTTGGCGTTTGTCAACTCTTGTCGTTCCTGAGTCCTTGGGGTTTCTCAACTCTTGTCGTTCCTGAGTCCTTGGGGTTTCTCAACTCTTGTCGTTTGTGACTCCTTGTAGTTTCCAAGCCCTTGGCGTTTGTCAACTGTCTTTTCTGAGCCCTTGGCGTTTGTCAACTGTTGTCGTTTCCCAGACCTTGGCGTTTGTCATCACTTGTTTCCCAACCTTTAGTGTTTCTCGACACGTGTTTCCCATTCCTTCCCTCATTTTCTCTTCGCTGCCCCAGCGTTCGCCGCCCGCCCCTCGTGGGGTAGTGGGCGTGCCCCCGCGCGCCCCACGCTTCGTAACGACGGCGGATAAGCATCTGCCATCGGCGGGCGCCGGGCGCGGCGCGCCGCCAATCCCGCTGGTTGTTACGTGTCCGTATTACGGAATATTCCATCACTTCGGCTGGCGAAAGTGCCGCGGCGGGCACCGGGGTTGGTCAGCGGGAATGGCGGGCGGGGGAGGCGCCGTTAGGGCGGAAAGGGCATTCGCCGGACTTTGCATCCCCCGCTCACGCAATGAAGAGAGAGAGAGAGAGGGGGGGGGGTATCTGCATTTTACCTGATTGCGCGATAGGGGGTGTGTATGTTTTTCACCTTGATTTTGAGAGATTTTTCTTTTGCTCTCAGACTTTGAAGAAACGGACAAATTTTTAAGATCGCAGTTCCAAATAATTTATTTTCACCGTTGGAATTACATAGTGTATGAAAGTATTTAAATAATGAAACTAATGAGTAACGCATTCATAGGTCAGGCACTAATTAATTTATGTAAAAAAAGGGGTGTTAAAACAACCATTAAAGGATTTGTGCTACAATGAATCTTATAAAAGCATCAACATGAGTGCAGTTGTCAGAAAACACGCTGTCGTAAATAAGCGTCTTTTTTTGTTTCTTAATTAGACTAATTTTATTTTAAGTTTTTGAAAGGAATTTTTTTATTACTGTTATATTTTTTTGCAGTAGGAAACAAAATAGGATGATTTTCATCTGGCATTTTTTTCTAAAATTGTAATCTGCACGCAGTTCTCTTCATTTTGTCCCATTTGTAAATTTTTTGTATATTCAGTTCCACTTATTAATGATGACATACCTGTATAATCATGGAATAGAATGTTGATCAAATAATATTTTACCCCTTCTTTCCGTAGCACAATATTGAACGCAGAATGTTTGTGTTTGAAAATCTTGGTGAAACAGTATTCTTAACACACACTTGACACATATCAATCGCAACTAGTTGACGCCATCGTACGCGACAAATGCATATCGTTCTGCTCCTTATATTTTTGGATTCCATCTGTTTTAATGGAACTGTTGAAATGTCTTAATTTTTTCATCATTATTGGTGAAAGAAAGTTTAGTGGCCGTGAAAAATAGTTGCAGCATAAATGGACTATAGTATACATAACCGCACTGCCAAATTTTGAAAATACCTACTCTCTCTCGCGCTCTCGCTCGGTCTCACGCTCTCGCTCTCTCTCTCGCTCGCTCTCTCGCTCACTCTCTCGCTCGCTCTCTCACTCGCTCTCTCGCTCGCTCTCTCGTTCGCTCTCTCGTTCGCTCTCTCGCTCGCTCTCTCGCTCACTCTCTCGCTCGCTCTCTCGCTCGCTCTCTCGCTCGCTCTCTCGCTCACTCTCTCGTTCGCTCTCTCGCTCGATCTCTCGCTCGATCTCTCTAGCTCTCTCCCGCTCTGTCTCGCTCTATCTCGTTTCGTTCTCTCTCGCTTCTCTCCCTCGTTTTTCTATCGCTCGCCCTCGCTCTCCCTCTCGCTCGCTCTCGCTTTCTATTTGCTAGACAGCGTACCCTCTCCAATTCGTATTTCTTCACAATTTTTAACTTATTGAAAAAGTACCAAATTTAAAGTTTCAAAATACCGTTGTTGCTCTAATCCAAGTTCCATTACATTTATTTCCAATTTAATTCCGTAAATTAAAACGCAATTGTGAAATTTTTACTACTCGTTGTCTTACGCACTTAAAACCGATGCCATTAAATCTTTCTCAAAAAATAAGCAATACCTTATCTGGTGGCTGGAAAACGTTGTTCACTATATATCTCAAAACAAGTTCGTTTTAGATCATGAAACAGACTTTCTTAAACACACAAAGCAGACTAAGAATCGCGTCAACACAAAAACAAAAAGCTCAGCGTTATAGCCTACTTGAAAACAAAGACATTCCTTCTTACCTTTACGGGGAGAAAGACATGAAAAAATAGTTGGATATAATTATTATAGATAAGTAGTAGGGTATTATAGGGGGATGTAATTTTTCATAATTTGCGCCATTTTATTCTCTCTTCTCCTGAACATGGTGATATATAGTTTATGTATGTTTTATTACGTTTTAGTTTACTAAATTAATTTTGTCCAAGAAAACATTTCATCGGGCATAGTCTCCTCGTGAAACATGCTAGAAAACATACACTCGGTAATGATCTGTCACAACACGTCATAGACTCGAATCCCATGCAGGATCCTGCCAATAACCAATCCCTTCCATCTTCCTTAATTTCTTCATCCATCCTCATTTAAACCTTCTCCTGATTCTAGTATTTCCAGTATCAATTCCTTCCATATGATATCCTCACAACCTGCCACTGCTTGGACGCGTTACCACCTTCGACATTGCACGCGTGTTAAAAATGGAATAAATATATAGCAATTGCAGTCACGTCAGCAGAAAATTACTGTTGTATAGAATTTGTTGTAATGCTCTGGGTTGATGATGTCTGTATCTTAACAAAATTCTCGGAGAGCAGAGATACCGTGCTGGAATGAGGCGTTATTATTTACCCATTTCCCGATATAAATGGTGTTCCGCAAGGTTCTATTTTTGGTGCTATTCTCTTTCTACTACACGTAAACAATATGTAGATGCAAAAACAATATGCCATCGATTCGAAACGAAAGAACAGTTGACGTTTGCTGATGATACGAACATGCTTTCCAATAAGGAAATAGTAAATAGTAGAAAATCTAATGTTTGAAATGTGTTATATAAAACAAATTTATAGTAAACAAAGGGGAATTGGATTCAATGTAGTTTTCCATTTCAAACTAAATTGTTTTATTACTCCAGTGAATGTAGCTTTGTCGCATATTAAGGTTACAAAACTTTGAATCTCTCAATTCACTCAGACCTCAAATAGGACATCCATTTAATTGAATTTATCCCAAAATTAAATTCATTATGCTATTCATTAAGAATTCTTTCAAATTCAGTCGGTTTTCATCTTGCTAGTTGTGTATATTTCGTGAATGTTCATTCCCACTTAAAATCTTCTTTACTTCACTGGTTAGGCTACTGTCTCTTCCGTCCTCAGTAGGACTTTTCTTCGGTCTTCCTACATTTCTTCTTCCTTCTGGGTCATAACCAAACCTGCTTTCGGAAGTCTATTATCACCCATTCTCTCTACATGTTCAAGGTATCGTTGCCTATAGTCTTGCATTCTAGTATTAACTGCCTGAGATACGGCATAATATTCTGGGAAATCCTACGTATTGTTCCCGGACGTTTAGACAGAAGAGAATTGTATGAAAATTAAGCAAATCCGACCCTCGTGATTCTTGTAAGCCACTCTTAAGTAAGCTACGAATTCTAACATTGCCATGCCTTTTGTTTTACAAATCAGTGTTTTTTGTCAAACATGACGTACTCAAGGGTGGAAACATTTTCCGCAAATACAAATGTCTACAATAATAACACTCGACGTAGATATGATTTTCCACAGTTTTCCGTGTCAACAGCTCATTAGAAACAGTAAACATACATGTATATTATCTGAAAACGTAATGACAGAGACATTAAACGCTTAAAATTCGTACACAAAGTACAATATTTGCTGCTGCATGCGTGTTTCTATATAATGAAACACAACGCTGAGCATAAAAAACAAAATGATAGTGATTTTATCAATGATATTTAATGAGTGTCCTCCGGATGGCTTATGTACAGCGTGCTATCTTTCTGTAAAGCGGCCCCAGGTTCGATTCCCTGCGGGGGCTAAAATGAAGCTGTGTTAATAAAAATCGTTGTTAAAAATTTAGTAAGAACAAAACAAAAAAATGTTAATAAAATACTTACTTCTTTTATTTGTTATACGTCAAAAAACATTGAAAACTGTGTATGACGTTCTATGAAGAGAAGTAAAGTCTGTGCACGTTTTCAAAATGTCTGTGATCCCTACACTACGTCATATACTACTTGAATTTTCAAATTGAATTTTGAATTTTTTGCTTGATACGGTGGTGGGAGCACGTCGTGTGGGCCACATGTATCCCTAACCCTCCTGGCGTAGATAATAAATAAAACCAGGACCCAGCCCTGGGAACACCGATAGCTGCTAAAAACGTATGAATCTGGCCGCAAAATGTCAAATACGTATTTCATGCATTATTTACCATTTGTACCGTGTAAATCTAAAAGACTAAATTTGCGTGTAACAAGTATAATAACTCAGCTTATGGGCAACGACCCGCATCTCAATCACGTTTTTCGTCAAATTTTCCTGGCCTTTTGAGCAAATGCTGAAATGTCTCTTTGTTTTGCTTGTGTACCTCAATGTTAGTTCACTATCTGTGGATGTTTCCTTGACTTCAGTGAGAAATGTAGTTATTCAAATTATCATTTATGTTCTCGCGGCAGTATGTCAATTTCATCACGAAGGGAATGATAAAGGATATTAGCCCAAAATTGTAGCGGATTTGCCTTTGGAAATAGGTTTTATTACACGGATGCAAACGTTTTCTTACCAATTTTGGCAAAAAACTCTCATTGTATTCATAATTCAACATACTATGTATATGAGTTTTTGCAGAGGTCCTAGAGCAAAAAAATGAGTACAAAGATTGCATTCTGCTCGTAGTTTGTAACGATGTTTTTGTGTTTTTCACGTTAAATTGAAAGAAGAAAGTATTGTGACCCTTTTGTTCACGCTTTAGTCTTTAATTTTGGAAGGAGCTGTGGGGTCTTATGTTGAGTGACCGTTGCATCGACAAACATCATAAACAAACTTCTTCCAGAATGATCAAGATAACCGATTCATTTTCTCCACCTTTCGCAGATTTATAATAGAGTTCTGTTTCCGAGCCACTCAGTAAGTTTCCAGTCGTCAAAATGCATAACTTTTAATAATGCATACTCGAAAAAAGGCAAAACGATTCTTTTAATAGCATCACATTAGAGGTTGAGAAGGGAACATTAGTGTTATCACATACTTCTGTTTTTTCTTTCACTTTTTCGCTCATTTTACATTACCCTCGTAATATCCCAACAGTAATGGTTCCCAACGAGCATGCTTGTTCTTCTTCTTTTTTGTATTTCCCCGAGTTTAATCGAGCAAGTCGTCGGCGCGTTATGAGGTGTGAATGGCCGGCGCGGTGGAGCGCTCTCGAGGGCTTGTCAGAAGCAGCTCGTGCGGCTGCGCGCCGCCCAAGGCAGTTGAGCACGGAAACGCACGCGGACGTCCGCGCCAGCCCGAAAATTGCTTCCTTGGAGGCAATTTCGTTTAAAATTTGTTTTTGTCTGGCGAGCCTGGCCCCTAATGAATATAAAACATCGGGCGGGCGCAAACGCGAATCTCGACCACACACGACGGCGTTCGCTCGTCTGGCGGTCCCTATCGGCCTTCGAGCGCGAGGCGTGCCGCAGGGTTCGCAACGCGGGCCGCGGCCCCTCGTGGCCCCACGGCCCCGGCGCGCGCCCCGCGGTGCTCCAGGTGGGCAAAAAGGCGCGCGCAAAAATTGCCTTCGCTAGTAATTATGAACTAACCGTGTGGAAGATAATAATTAGACCGCTTACGCTCTATGCGTGCCCATGATGGATAAGGGCCTCAGAAACCAATGTAAATAAAATTGAAATGATGGAAAATAAGTTCATCCGAATAGCAACACATGTTCATATCAAACAAACAACTCCATAAAGAATTAAACCTTCCCATTATCTCCGACCACATAGCTCAAGTCCTCCACTATAAAATAGCATCAATTGCTATTTCTTAAACCGCGTAAAAATATATTCTCATTAGAAGCATTCCTAAATATTTGTTCACACAATTGCTAAAACAGTAGGTGCTCTATGAGTTTTCTATGTTAGTTTGTACTTAGTATAGTTAAATGTAAAGTGGGAATAAGTATAGTTATACGTCGACAAAATTCATGGGAAAAGTAATCAAATTAACTATGTAAACATCAAAAATTAATAAATGAATTAAAAAAGCCGAGTGGATAAATCAGGGCGCAATGATAAGAGCATACGCCGTCCGCTGGCCAGTGGTGCATTTTCGATATTAGCTATGCAGCTAAATACAGCCAATGACTGGAAGAGAATTCTAGCCATAGGTTGCTCTCAATGATATTTTCCATGGTTTCTCCAGGCAAAAGCTGGAGCAATGCCGTAACAAACGGGCCACGGACCTTAAGTGATCTTTCTCTTCCTGGTCCTTTCCGTCCCCTTACTTACCGACATACTAACAAGTATATGCAATACTTCGTGCACTACTCTACCACACGTGTGTGGAGAGCACTACACATGTACTACACTACCGCACTGGAGATCATTTTGGAGCTTAAAGCTGGTCCCTGCTGGAGCGGTGCGCCATTTGGGGAAGATACCTGGAGAATCCCGCATAAGCCAGCTGGGGGGGGGAGAGGAACACCACCACCTCAAATATATTATGGAAGTCACTGCATTCATGAGACTAATCCCCACAGCAGTGGACGTGCCCGAAAACATCCAACGAATCCACTGGGCTTCGTCCGATCTTGTCTTAAGTGCGACAAACGAGCTCTCTGCATGCTTTTCTGAGTGCATGATGAGTGCATGATGAGTGCATGATGAGTGCATGATGAGTGCATGATGAGTGCATGATGAGTGAATGATGAATGAATGATGAATGAATCATGAATGTATGATGTATGAATGATGCATGAATGATGAATGTATGATGAGTGAATGATGAATGTATGATGCATGAATGATGAATGAATGATGAATGAATGATGAATGAATGATGAATGATGAACGAATGATGAACGAATGATGAACGAATGATGAACGAATGATGAACGAATGATGAATGAATGATGAACGAATGATGAATGAATGATGAACGAATGATGAATGAATGATGAATGAATGATGAATGAATGATGAATGAATGTTGATGATTGAATGTGTTTGCTGTGGTGCTGGCTCTTGCCCATCTTGGCGTAGAGCGAAGACCTTAATACCTAAAATTGTTTATACAGAAAAAAAGTGGTTTCACTGCTTGGAATCATTGAAGAGCCGAGATTAGATTTCTCTGGCTTTCAGGTCAACTAGAGGCACATACAAACTTCATTTTTATCCAATCATTTACAGCAAAGCTTAGTTGAGCAGTACATTTTTCGTTTGTCCGGGAGCATAGACTATGAAGAAAACAAATTGAATTGATACTAATGAATATGCAGATAGGGTTGTGACGGAATTAATTTCCAAATTTGATCCTGACTTACTCTCAACGTAATTTCGCGATCGGAATTAAAGTAAACTAATTAAAACATGTTCAATGCTTTCAAAAAATTACCATCTACTTTGGAAAATTTCCTGAGAGTTTTCGAGGTATCCGCTTTTCGAGTTTCGAAATATTCTGCTTTAAAGTGTCACAAAATGCGATGTACTAAGTGATGGTATTGATGTTGCGACTAACAGAATGCATACAAATAGATGTTACGTGACAACGTAAGTTATATGTATGGACTGTGAGAATCAAAAGTCTGTATGAGAGCTTGTTCATTAAATGAAGTGGTATTATATTGAAATAATACTTTTTATTTACAACGCTAAGTATTTTCGAAATCTCATGTATGAAGTGAATTTCGTCGTTCTTTCGCGCAGCATTACTTAACATTCTCTCTACTCCGTAGCGAGAAAGTAAAAAGATCTTTTAGCAGCTGAGCCTCAGACGCGTCCATTCAGTCTATGTTTGTTCTCCGCCGATTTGCTTCCAAAATGAGTCTTCGAGTGTTTGTCGATATTAGCGCTGATGGACAGTATATGGGAAGAATTACAATGGCGTTGCGATCAGACGTTGTACCCAAGACTGCAGACTGCAGTAAACCTTTTGTCCGCTGTTTGCGTCGACTATACCATCGTGCGCTGGTGACGAACGGATGGTGACCCCTGCATTCACGTTTATGGTGCGTGTTAGATGAGACGCACTGTTGTCTTCAAACGAGGATGGAAGTATCCAATAAAGCAGGCACAGGCCGCGCAGGATTTCACATGGACGGGACCGTAATGCCGAGCTAAGTGACTAAGGGAAAACCGCGGGACATAATTGAGATGTGTCTGTCAAAACGGAGAAATAACCGCCTGCAGCGCGTTGAAGAGTAATTTCTGTTTCTATTCAGCGAGCGGAGGTGCCTTGTGGCTTATTGGATAGCGGGATTACTTTTCATCGCTCGAACTTAGGACTGGCTTCGAAGTGTGACAATTTGTTGGGAGACGATGCAAAACGGTTTAACGCTGTACTTCGGCTATCCTTGATACTTATTTACCCTAGTACCCAGAACATGCCCCAGAACGTGTTTGCATTTGACCCGAGTGCCGCAACAGTCGACCTCATCGTAACGTCCGATTTGTTTTCGAGAATTTTGTGCATACAATATGGATAGTTTCGTTGTTGGATATAGTATTTCTCTTCTGGAAAACATCTAGCACAGTTGCACCAACAATGTAAAGATTGTTCGTAAAATATTTTGATCTGATATAAGTTAAATGAACACCAAGAAACCGAAATCTGTTTTTTCTGAAAGAGTTTTTTGATTCTATCGTCCGGATGTCAGACTACGAAATGTAGAACCTAGATCAGTCTGTGCCGATCCGGTGGCCGAAATCGCTAAGGCGGTAGTGTCGTAACGATCTCGGACCGAAGGATTGCAGGTTTGAATCCCGCCTCGGGGAAAGGTTGTATTTGTGTTCGTCCTTTCACCCCTTATCATCACCATTTCGTTTCACCCTGATAGTTACCATAACGTTAACTCCAATAGAGGTCGCTAATGACCTAGATGTTGATGCCACCTTAAATAACAACCAAAAAAACACAGTCTGTGAGTTTGAAATTTACCAGGACTTTACTTCTTTCATCGAGATATGTATAGCGAATGGTTCGTTAAATCTTGTATTTATTTAATCAGCCTGAATTCTTTTGTTTATTACATAGTAGTTTTAATAGTACCACTTCAAACATATTTCTTCTAGGAGGCCACCAATCGCAATTCTATATTTTTAATATTTCTAATATTTCTAATATTTCTAATAATATTTCTAATATTTCCTCTATCCCGAGGCCACCAATCGCAATTCAGTAAGATTAGATAATGATTGAACACAATTGTTAAGTATCATGTATTAACATACATTGAAAGATTTCTCAAATATCGTGTGATATTTATTCATGGAATCTAATCCCTCTGTGAATCATCACCGATTTTGAAAGATAATTTTCATTACGAGGTATACAAGACTTTTGAAACTGTTCGTACATATCGAAAGAAAATGAAATGAAAATTGTGTGTTCGTGCATTCGTACGCTATTATTTCCAAATATCCGTTTTATAACAGGAAAAATGTCAGTTAACTGCAAAATATCCAAGTAATGAAATATTCTCGCTCTGCTAAAAACAATTCACTTTTCAAGGAGCGCTTGTATAGCCATCAGAAAGA
Source organism: Teleogryllus occipitalis (assembly GCA_011170035.1). Lineage (NCBI taxonomy): Eukaryota > Metazoa > Arthropoda > Insecta > Orthoptera > Gryllidae > Teleogryllus > Teleogryllus occipitalis. Next base: position 111,314 of record BLKR01009082.1, on the reverse strand, counting down.
AAGGGCCATCTAACCATGCAGCAAAAGGACTTTTCTAAGAATATCTGGAAGGTCCTTAAAATAGTAGGACGCGGCGTGCGACGGCAAAGGGTCGTAAAGTTTTATACGTCTGTTGTAACGTCGTCTTTTCTCTCATTGCCCGGAAAATAAAATTTTACACGAATTTTACCGAAAGTGACGCCAATGTTATGTGAGCTCGTATTAACTGGTAGAGTTGACAGAGTTGATGTAGAGCTGAACACTGTTATATACGACTAAGAAAAGTCTCATAAAAGTTGTACGTAATACGCCCATTTGGACGTTCTCACAAGATAATCAGAAAAGCGAGTCGATGAAAGTGTTTGAGTCTATTTTTCTCTTATGTCTTTTACTATATTTGCTGGTAAGAAGTTACATTAATTTTTAAGGGATGACCTTTAATTTTTTTCTCTCAGTGCCACGACAGATACACGTTTGCATTAATCTATATTTATAATTTCGACTATAGCATAAATTGACGGAAAACTAAGCAACCTCTGGCCATTCAAGAGGTATCAATGATTTTATTAGATAAATGTGTGCGAAAGACCACAATGTTCTGAATAAATATTCATTTGTCTTCTTTAGTTTTTTGTAATGACTATTGTTTCATATTAGAGGATATTATTATTTCGTGGTATCTCTGACCACCACCACCAGGCGAATGCCGGAGTAGTACCTTAACAAAGGGTCATGATCCACGCGTGCTTTCCTTTCTCTTTCTTGCTTGTCTTGTCACCCCTTTTTACGTACATTTTCATTTACACGTACTACAGTACCACACATGTCAGAGGACCTGTACGGAGGTTAGAGTTCGTCGTGGCTGGGGTAGTGCCACAGCCACGATCTGGTGGGAGGTATATTGCGATGGGGAAAACCCGCAAGTCGACGTGTAGTCGACGCCGAATCGCACTATGTACTGGGGAGGAACCCCGCCTTTTTCCGGAAAATGCACTACAATTATGGGAATAATATCCATAGCAATGGATAAGGAGACTGGAAATTATCAACCGTGAACAGTGATGCATTGAATATAAGAATCTAGTTGTAGCATCATATATAAGAAATTGCGAATTGACATCATCAAAAAATTGCATTTTTTTTTCTCAAAATTGAAACGGTTTCATTTTTTTGTGTAGTTTTCCCCGAGTTCCTGAAAATTAACCAAATATTCGAACTGCCACATGGCCTGAGACTGCGTAGTTTTCCATCGTTTCATACGTGTATTTGAAATTATTAAATATAATTTTCCCCCAAATCATACTCGTGCATTGGAAGAGTTGTTAATTTTTCCCGTCGTTCGGGTCCAGAGGAGGCGGCGGCGCCGCGCCAGCCGGGTCAAGAGCGCGAGGGCGGCAGACACAAAAAGACGACCGCCGCCGCGCCTTCCAAGAAATCCAGGAGTGCTTCTTTGCATAACGAGCCGTTCGGTGATTGATGTCCCTTCGGCGCCTATCGGGTATCAATGTTTCGGTAAGGTTCAGCGCTGGGGCCGCGCGGCGAGGCAGTGCTCTTGCGGCCGTTGACGTAAATCCTGATAGGCCGCGCGGCCGCCGACGCCACGGGCCGGGCGGCACCGGCTCTGTGATCCCCTTCCTCATGCGTTTACGGCGTTACTGAGAAGCGGCGTTGGGCTTGGGCGATCACACCCCTTCTTAAGCTCGGATGGCCTCGATCCTCTGTGACGCCTCCCGCGGGGCGGCGGATGGCTCGTTTAATTTGCTTTTGGTGTGATTCATTCATTTTAGTCTTGGAGAGTATCAGTACCAGGGAGAGCAAGGGGGAAGGGCTCATGGTCAGCTCCCCCTCTCCACCCATGCCACATTTTTACAAAAGTAGTTTTAATAATAATTTATAGCAACCAAATGCATCCAACATTTGTTTTTGAATAGTTATAAATAAGTACGAATCAAATATAAAAAGAAATTTCAAAATCAATATGAATGAAAAATTATTTATAAGAAAACCAAGTCGGCGAGACCTCTGAACCTTTCTCTGCAGTAAAATCCTGGTTTCTTCTCCGTGCAATTCATATCGCTGCAATTAAAACGCAATATAGGAGTCATATTCGTCAAGTGTTAATATTAACGGCTGTTGTAAAATATCGACATATAATACTTGATATGATTGCGTAGGCTTCCACGTGTGGCGTCATGGAGAAAAACACACAGACATTTACAAGTATGTACAAGTTTATTTACACGTATGTACAATGACCAACTTCTGCTCCGAAACTACACCCTTGTAAGTATTTCCCTGTGGATACCCCACATAGCTAGGGAGGCCCCGCCTCCTCTGACGCTACTCCCGCGCCACTACCGTGACCTCGTCACCCGTGCATTAGGCACGACACGCTCTAGCCTGGGCGTAAAGTTTTGCGAATCGCGCGAGGTTTCCAGAATTAAAAAAACCCACCGTCTGAGCTCGTCGGCTCGATTTTATACCAGAGTGCAGCCTTCACGTGACCGTCCTAGGTGTAGGAGGGAGGCACGCGTCTACCACGTGACCTTCCCGGTCAAGCTGGCGTCCCCTTTGTCTAAAAGTATCCCAACGCCGGGGCGCCCAGCTATTCATGCCCGCAGGTATGCGATACTATTGTTCCTCCTCCCACCCACGGCCGCCAACGTGACGCTACACACGGCTGGAGTATATAGTATCTAGGCTTTGCCTCTGCTCTGTGCAATACGCTGTAAGGAAGGCCACAACATTTTGGCTGAAACGTTATATGGCGAACAGCGAAGTGTCTTGTAATCTAACTTTTTCGTCATTCTATGTAACATTAATTTAAATAAATATTTTTTCCTGTTACCACGACTAGTTTTATCTTCTACAATGTATTGATTAACATCTTTTGTAAACTAGACCTTAAAAATTCAAATTATTGTCAACTCTGGATGTTCTGAATTTTTGTTTCGGGTGAAACCGTCAGTGGACCCGGTTCACTGACATTACAAATTTAAAAAATATATAATTTGATTATAGTGAACATAGGAAACACAACTTTCAGGGGAAACTACTTCGTCTCTAAACTGTGAATTCCTTTAACACTATGAGTTCAACGGAGTAGGGTCTCGTCTGCAGTTAACGCAAATAACACTTCTTGAACATACTAATGACAAACATGTTTCAGCTAATCTCTGGCAATTCTGTTTAGTTAAAATTTAATTGATGGAGTTTGCGAGATGAAAACTAGTGACATCGCATTAAGGCCATACACAAATGGGAAGGGTCAACAAACGAATCCATCGTTGTTGTTTAGGTAAGGAATTTAACCATGTACTATTTTATTATTAGAAACTTGCTTAACCCGAAATGATGAGTTTCCTTTTTCAAAGCTTACGGGATGTTTACAAAGCAATACGAAGCCGTGTCTATGCGTAAATCATTTCGCGGCCATACCAACATTCTCTTACTGGCAGCCCGCATTTTTGTTGGCTTGAGTATTCGGAGCAACATAATGAATGTTGAACTAATTCTGATGCATAAATACTACCAATTAAGAATATAAAATTATTAAGATATTTAAGCTCTTTTCATACTTACAAAACAATGTATTTTAATATAGCTTTGTAGAAAATGAGTTTAATATATTCCTAAATACTAGTCCTTCATTTATATTACTTCTTAAACGGGCTCCACCGTCGAACCCATTCCCCTCCTCGGTGGCTAAGTGCATCAATTGATGTCACTGCAGTGCCTCTGATCAGAAGGTCCTAGGTTCGAGTCTCAACGGCGGCAGGATTTTCGACACTAGCTTTTTTTGCTAGATCGAATTCAGTCGCAGTCACGAGGAGAATCCTAGCGGCCGGCTGCTGTAATCGGTAGTTTTCCGTGGTTTCTCCGATCAACACCAGGCGAATGTCGGAGCAATACCCTAACAAACGGGCCACGGACCGCGCGCGATCTTTCCTTGGGCTTCCTTGTCCTATCTTCACCCATTACACACACACTTACACTAACACGCAGTGCACTACAACACATACCGGGAGACCTCTCGAGGACTTAGAACTCTTTCTGACTGGGATGGTGCTCCGCTGGTTGGAGATACCTGATTGGAAAAAACACTGCTAGTCGACGGTAAGTTGGCGCCACAGCCTGCCATCCACTGGGGGAAGATCACCGCCATCTCCGGATGAAAAACATGCACTCCACTTACGGGACTAATGACCTCCGTAGTTGACGCGCTCGGAATCACTAACAATCAATTAATCAATCAATCCAATGCATACGTGGTATTGCCTAATATTTAATAACTGGAATGTTGGCAAGACGCGTAATCAATCTATCAATCAATCAATCCCCTCCCTCTGGTGTTCTGCGTATATTTTTAGTTTCGATTTGGCAATGTTTGGATATTTGGAATTATATATTTAGGCACTAAAAATATAATTTTATGCGCCTGAAAAGATACTGAAAATATCAAGAATAAGGAGGAAAAATGCAATATCATAAGTTACATACGCAATAAAATGAAAAAATGTTTGTAATTTTTGTCTCTACTATTTTGAAAATTTAAATGCACAAATGAAGTACGTTTATTTTAATGTAAAACTATATTTACATATTTACATCTCTTCTACATTTTAGTCTTAATAGTTTGCATTGCAATAATTTACCAGTAAATTTTCAAGGATCACTATATCAAATCTGCGACGATTGGGAGGCAAAATCAGTTTGAATGCGGAGAAGGATCTCTCAACATCTACTGATATGACTTGGCATATATTTTAGAAGTCCAACATTAGCAACACTGAAACCTGGGAATTTATATTTCTTTCCACTTAAAATTTCGGTGCTCTCGGTGTATTGGCAATTGAACATGTTCTCAGAGCATTGCTGTTTTTTTATGAAATAGGGAAATCTGATGGTGTTCTTGAAATTCTCTCGTATTTTAAATTACAAAGACGTGAATAGAAGATCTTGAAATGAATGGCCACGTTGGAACATGGTCGATTTTCTGATATCTGAGCATTGTATACATAATAATACATAAAGTGCAAAAAATTCCAAAAATTCGAAAAAAAAGTATTTATGCAAAAATGCATTTATGCTACAAAAATAAAAATAAGCATTACAAAACTTCGTCATAAGTCATCATGTGCCATCATGTGTGCACACATATATTATCAGCCTTTAAATAAGTTCGCTAGAAGAAAATAATCATTTCCCTGAACATCCGATGTCTAGTAATAACATAATCTTTTTTCAGAAATTATTAGTTTACTTTCGCTTTACGGGAATGTTAGTCCCCAGAAGTGAATTTAACTGGACTCGATTGTATTATGAGAATGTGGACCATAGCATGTTACCGACTGCCCATTGTATTGACAAATAAATTTGAAAAATCAGTGATTACATGTGGCGCAGTCTTTTCCATTCACACGAGTGAATAAAAAAGAGCTTTTCTAAGGTCTTCTATCTTCCCAAGACTCGTGAATGGAAGAGTACGAGGAGTGGCGCCGACGCGTCTACGAAATCTGGTGCCCCCGTGGACAGGGAGAAGAGGAGGAGCGGCGAGGAGCGCTGCGGCGGGCCGGCGCGGAGGCAGTGATTGGAGCTGATTTATTGGAATTTCCGCGGTCGTTCCGATCGGCGCCCGGCGGAGCGACGCTCGTTCCTGCCGCCTCCAGAGCCCTCGCCGATCCCCGCCCCCCTCGCTTCCCGCCGCTCTAGCCTTTGTCGCCATCGGCCCACGCGGTCCTCGTGGCCTTCTTGTTGAGGGGGTGGTAAGTGTACAGAGGGTATAAGGAGACAGCGATAAAAAGAGACGAAAATGTACCAACTGGAGTGTAAACGAGTCGTTAATACAGTGAGGATGAAACAGGCAGATACAGTGGAACGAGAAAGTGGGAAGTGCATAGGTACTAAACGAGTGAATAACGCTGTGACGGGGGACATGGAATAGGCGGGAGCAATCAGGGAGTGGCGGGCATGTCAGTTGCACAGAATGGGATGGAACAAGGAGCAGATTGAACGAAGGTCGGATGGAGCTCGATTCTGACGGAGCGAGTGACCGTCGGAGCGAATGTCCGTCGGAGCGAGTGTCCGTCGGAGCGAGTGTCCGTCGGAGCGAGTGTCCGTCGGAGCGAATGTCCGTCGGAGCGAGTGTCCGTCGGAGCGAGTGTCCGTCGGAGCGAGTGTCCGTCGGAGCGAGTGTCCGTCGGAGCTCATGCGCAGCGTACTAGTTTCCCGTGCTGTGGCCCCTGGGAATTCGATTCCCGGTCGAGGCAAAAATATAGTTGTAGCTTTCCTTTCAAATCGTCCCAGTTTCTGTAGCAGTGTGGCGAAGAAAAGCTCAAGCGGGCGGATCTTGCTAGTTACGTTGAAGAGAATACGTCATGTTCGCCTCATGTCGCTCATACCCTCCCAAGCATGGAAATTTAACTAGGCCCAGACAAGGGGAACACCGGTAGCTGGCCGGCGAAGTCGGACTACCGACCCAAAACGCTACATACATGCATCTATAATTCTTCAAAATATTATTTGAGCAACAATTACATAAATCATTATGATGAAACATTGAGATATTTAATTTAAAATTTTCAGGTGTTTTGAGTGTCGTCATTACATAGGCCAGAGCCCGACATCCTTTATCTTTTGATCAATTGGTATAGTTCATACTTTTCCACCCAGTTCTTTTCCACGTTCCTCGCTGATAAATTGTAATCAGTTCCATTTTTGGTTCTTCGTGTTGAGGTTATTACCACATAAATTGAGCGCATGATAAAGGTGACGGGTATAGATTATTCATAAATAATTAAAACGATCACTACTTTTTCGTGTCGCGTGCAAATACAAAAATATGTTTTTTAATTAAGTGACCTAATAGTTAGGAAGTGGAGTGGGATTTACGGCTTTTTCATCTCACATCGTGTCTCCTATATGCATGCCATCTGGGCGATTCAGCTTCTCTACCTAACCCTAGTCGCCAAAGGTAGCCCTGTAGATGGCCGTCTTGCAGCCGTGAAAGCTTTATCGATCATTAGTCATGATGCGGTACGTTTGAGCTTTGCAATATGACCTAATGATGTTTTTATTGTGAAAGATGACTTAAAAATCGGTAATTCTTTAATTTCCAACAAATGATCACTCATATGTTAGTAAAGCAATTTAAATAATGAATGATTTATATTTAGAGCTCCAAATGTTGCTGCAAATATGAAGAAAACAAGTGTATTAAATCTATATTTGTAATTTCAGAAGCTTTCATTAACTATTTTACTATTGTTTTCTTTATAAAAATGTACGAAATTTTGTTTTTAATTATTCCTTGGTATTGTGTAATATAATTCAGGTTTCCCCGGTTACATACAAATGAAACAAATAAACAAAGAAACTAGCTAGCATACGTCCGTATGTGGCCGCCTCTGGAAAGAGGTGCTAGTAGGGGTAGGGAGTTGGCGTGCGCACCTCCTGGGCCCTCGTGCGGCAGAGCCTATCCTCCCCGCTGGTCCTCCCCGTCTGCGGCGCGTGGTGATATTGGCGATGTGGGCGGCGGTGGCGCCCGCGAGCAGAGGCGGCGGCGGCGGCGGCAGCCCAACAAATTGATTCTGTAACGGGCGATAAGGCGCGCGCGATAATGATGCGTTTTCTTACGCAAAGGCCGTCGGCCGAGGCGCCGGCGCTAGCCGGGTCAGCGACGAGGGCGCCGAGGAGGAGGCGGAGGGGGCGGGGCGGGCAGGGCGACGGGACGAGGTAGGGTGGGGGCGGGGTGGCGCGGGTCGAAACGGGGCGGGGTCGGTGGGGCCTTTGATTTACGGGCGGCACTCGGCCTTATCGCGGCCCGATAGTGCCGCTCTTCGCCGCCGCCTCCGCCTCCGCCCGCGACGTCGTCCAAGTGCCGCCCTAGCGGACGACTTGAGCAGCACAAGGAGGGGCCGCAGAGGATAGAAGAATGCGTGTAGGCTTCAGCCTATGGTGCTTTCTTCCAAGCTTGTGTAGAGTAGCGACTCCTGATTCTTTTATCTTTCTGCTTTTCTTCTGGTTTTCTCTTTGCGCTTCCTCTTTGTTTTTCTTATCTATTTCGTTATCATATTTTCATCGTTGTTGTGTTCCTTTCCTTAACTTCTGACTTGTTTATCTCACCGACTTCTCATTGTTCCTTCTGTAGTACCTACTTTCTTATTCATCATTTACTTTCTTTTCAATTTCTTCGATTCGTTATCTTCACTCATGAAACCTGCGATGCTAATGTCATAGACACGTGTGTGTGCAACGCTTTCTTTCATGCTGCCTTTCACTCATTGCTGTCTCCTGTTCCTACTGCCGGAGCTAGAGAATTTTGGGCCCGAGACACCGCTGAAACGTTTGAAAAAATCCCTTGAAAAAATCAAATATCTGAAAGTTGTATCAAGAAACTACGAGTTATTTTATTTCAACAAAAAACAAAAATTACAACGGTTAAGTCAGGAAAAGATTTTGGAAGTATATTTTAAATAATAGTTTTAAGTAAATATATTAATGATCAAATAATGCAATTTCCACGGAGAGCTTAAAACGCTAAAAAAATATTGTTTATTTAGTGCTTAATATAATCACTTGTTAAATACATGAAATCATAAATATGAATTTTAGTAGAATCTAATTTAATGTTGGCGTTATTTCATTCATTTCATAGGGTCCTAGCTTATAAGTAATGACTAAGGATCGGATTTTTAGGTGACGCACCTACAGACAAAGCGCAATTTTATTTTTTTGCATCTAAATTTTTATATAACCCAATAGAAAGCATTTCAGAAACTTGCCATGCACCTAATTTGCACGTAAATCACCCCACTGCACCTAAATAGACCTTCTGTCCCTATTTGCCAATCATTGCAAACAAAAAAACTTCTTTTGAATGTACACGTTCCATGAAATATGTTCACAGTTACATCAAACAATGTGCAAATTGTGCACTTTGCTTAAAAGTAACCTGCCTCAATTTTTTACATCAGGAGAAGAAAAGCGAAGGAGACCTATTGTCGTTCATGACCAGTTATCGCGAAAGAACTAGTCTTTTTGACCGGAAACCTTGCCAATGTCAAAGGTACTTTAAAACGAACACTGTTAAGTTCTGACGTATTCAGTATGTTGTTATTTTACGTCCAACATTTGTGCACTTCTGATTGCAAATCTGATATTTTCTCAACAGATGCGTTAACTAAGAGCTCGATCGCATTTGCCCCATCGTTAACTAAAGGACATCTTTCAAGCAAATCGTGTAGCCCATCGCACTGCGTAAAGAGTTTGAATTGTGTTGTATATAGTATCAGAAGTAGTACGTGAAGAATAAAATGAAGCGCTAATGAATTGATATTGTTGATGAACATTTTAAAAGTTAAACAAAGTTCTTATAGTCAAAGAAAGCACTGTCGATCTCTGTTTACCACGTCGTGACTCGCTGAGGAACGTGGAGAAACCATTGGGTGTTTTCTGCTGAAAACGTTTTTAAAAAATAATGAAATTCATTAGTAACATTGGCAAAGATCAATGTGTTGCGTCGGAAACGCTGAAAACCTTTTGCGCAATATCATTTTAGAAGGAGAACCCTTGTGTGTCCACTCCTTCAAAGCCTTTGGGGCATCTACTAACGTACTAAGGAAGGTGCATCTGCCGACCTCTGAACAGTGGCGAATTTTCACCGAAGCAAAGAACAGTCTAGAAGGATTCGCTCTTCGGAAACTGGAACAACACAGATCGGTGATGATGTGAAGCTGATGGCAAAGAACACTGATGTTGTGAATCTGTTTAAAAAATGTAATTTGTATATAACTTGTCCATTTTCCCATTACAGTTCATGTGGATTTGTCAAGTTATGGTATAAAACCATGTAATATATTTGTACCTAAATATACACTAATTGTTTTGCACCTTAACATGAACCTATTTTACCACCTAAATTAGCTAATTTTTGCATCTAAAAGTCCGGCCTCTAGTGATGACTATAATTAACTATTTAAAGTAAAAAATTAATTGAAAATTTTATGTAATATCACACAACTCTACAGCAATGTATAAAATTATGATAACGATTTTCTCGAGTAATAATTTATTTTTATATACCAGCATTATAAACGACCTTTTCTGTTGGAAGATCGTTCATAATCCCGCATTTTACAGCACAAACAATTGCGTCATCACATATTCAGCTAATCGCAGCGAGAGAGACCTAGGGGGGGGTAGAGGTAAACGGAACAGCCGACCACCGTTTCCTCGCACGGATCTCAAATAGCCGAGACGTCACAAGAAAGTTGTTTCGCGTAATTAATTTTCATTCTCTTATAAATTTATAACGCTGTTATACAAAAAAAATTGCGTATGCAACTCGCTTATAATGTTGCTTTATTGAGTTAGTACAAATTTGAAAACTGCCTCCTTACGTCGCTCGTTTTCAAAACATTTACTCATGCTATAAAACTGAACATTATAAACTAATTGCATAAACTACTATTTCAATTTTTCCGTCAGTCCCATCATAGGGCCCCTCAGCTTTCCCTTGGTCTGCCCATGCCTGGCGCCGGCTCTGCCTGTTCCAGACTGCTCCCCTCCTTTTCCTGCTTCGACGTGGACTTCGTGTTCTTTGGTGATCCACCTCCTCTTTCCTCCTATCTTCCTCTTTTGCTTTTGCTTCTATTCTTCTTCCTTCTTATTTTGCCCTTGTTTTTTCCCTTCTTGGCCTTCTCTCTCCTCCTCCTTCCCCTTCCTCGCGTCTCTGCTTCGTTCCTGCTACTCCATCTCTTTTTCGTTTCTTTCTTGTTTTCCTATGACCATTTTCTTCTTATCTATACTCTCTTATTTCTGTTTCGCAACTTGTATTATCTTTTTCTTGCGACATTATGATTATTATTATTATTATTATTATTATTATTATTATTATTATTATTATTATTAAAGTAATAATGATCATGATGGTAATAATAATAATAATAATAATAATAATAATAATAATAATAATACTGGAGACACCATTACTATGAGTAGCATGACTTTAAATATCAAGGTTGTGATTTCGACGAACTTGCATGCTAGGTTTTGCAGAATCTCGGATTGACGGAGGAAGTGCTACCTAGTAGAGCGTCGTCTGCATTTGGGTCGAGAAGCGGGTTGTGGCACGCATGCGCCCGGAATAATGAACGGAGCGCACGAAGGGGCTACCCCCTCTTTGAAGTTGATTATCATCGCCATCAGGATTTTGGCCTAAACGCCTTCTCGTGGCGAATGCTGCGTTAGGCATCCAGTCCACATGGCAATATGCATATCACAGGGAAATCCGGCAATGTGTGAAACGGCCTTTGGAATTTTGAATGCTTGATACGAAACCGACGGTAATGATGCAGGACACATGACCGATAGCTTCAGATTTTAAGAGACTTAATGTGTTAAATGTTTTAAAATTTAATTTATTTATTTATTTATTTATTTATTTATTTATTTATTTATTTATTTATTTATTTATTTATTTATTTATTTATTTATTTATTTATTTATTTATTTATTTGTTTGTTTGTTTGTTTGTTTGTTTGTTTATTTATTTATTTATTTATTTATTCTTATTTATTTATTATTATATTTATTTATATTTATTTATTTATTTATTTATTTATTTATTTATTTATTTATTTATTTATTTATTTTTTTATTTATTTATTTATTTATTTATTTATTTATTTATTTATTTATTTATTTATTTATTTATTTATTTATTTATTTATTTATTTATTTATTTATTTATTTATTTATTTATTTATTTATTTATTTAACGTCAAAAACAGTTGAAAACTGTGTGACGTGCCGTGGGGAGAAATGTATTCTGTGCACGTTTTCTAAAAATTATTTTTTAGTATTAATTGTTACTTTATTAGTAATTATAATTAAATGAATATGTTAATATCTTATCTCTTACGAAGATGTCTCACTGTCCTTAATCCACACAAAAACTAGATAGGTAATTATATTTGCTTGTTACAATATTTTTTCACTGGAAAATAGTAAGAGATATAAGGACTGTTCTTCAACGTCTAGATCAATTAGCTCCGATGCTATCAAGTTTTCATTTTCTCATATCTACAGAGCAAATCCACAGCTCGTATTTTGTTTTGTTACTGGATATCAATGTAGCTACACTATCTGTGCACATTGTCTCGAACTGATATTCCGTTGAATTTAGCTTTGATTTCAGAGAGCAAATATTTCTTGCCTAAAACGGTCGATAGTATCTGTACTCGTAATTCAAATTAATAGAACTCGTATGTAAGTTAGGTCAGGGGTCCCAGAGCTCAAGAAACGTGCACAGATTGCACATCTTCCTTTCGTACTTCTCACACAGCTTTCAATAGTTTTTACGTTAAATAAATAAAAACAGAAACACTGTCATCAACACCGGCATGAATTCCTCGAATTCTGAGCTTAGTATTTGTATTTTGAAATTTTTATCATGTTTGAGCCTGTGTTGTTTGATCGTTATTACACACGTAAATGAATTGTTTACTTTCGTGCACTTATTTTTTCTGTATACTTTGCATATTAACATCACCTTGAATTATCAGTATGGAATCACTGGCACTTAGAAAAAGATATTTTATTAATTCTGTCACGTGGTCACATATTTTAAGCCTCAAGTTTGTTTATTTCAACGCAAGAAATGCGTAATATTTAGCTGAGAATAAATGCTACGTATTTAGTGGATTCCTTGGTATTTGAGTACTGGAATAATGATTAAAAATTTATCGAACTGTGTTTTGTTTCGAGATTTATTACAACTAATTTTTGTTGCAAATTTGAGAATGATTATTTAATTTTGTAAAAACGTACGTTTTACCGTACATTTTCATTGCTGTTAGTCCTCAAATGAGGTTTATATTATGAGGTCTTAATATTGTTTCTACACCTTTTAGAGTGTTTAATTGCATTATCAGCATTACTGTTTCAATTTCTCATAATCCATCACAGTTAAAATAATTGGCACACTAGTGTTGTTTCATGCTCCACATAATAAATTAGCCTGAGATCAGGGATTGCATTGACAATAAAATTGGTAAGACCTGTGTATTTATATATTTACTACAGTTTTGAAATTAATCGATATATGTGGAAGCAATTACTAAAATTTGCCTTCTTTCTCCGACGATGTACTACATTACTTTCAGCTTATGTTTTATTGTCAATGAACTTAAAATTGTCACATTTGTTCTCAATATTAGAAGTGCGTTCGGAAGTAGACGTATGTTTTTTGTTACTTTTTGTGAATAATAAGCTTGAAGTAGAGAGTGGAGATGCGAATTACTTCATTCGAATGAAGGAGGTACAATGTTTCTGCGTGTGCTTGGAAGCCGAAATAGAGACATAATTATGTTAATCTGCATCTGATTTATATTTAATTTGACACGCTAGTGTGCTGTGAGCTAAAAAATGCTGTCACTTTTACTCTACTTTGTGAAGGTAATTTGTCAAATCCAGAAACCTTTTAAATGTTTTGAAGCTCCGGAGTTTTTACAGTCGTATTTTCGTTTTGTTTTTTTTTTGTACTCTTTTGGCACATATTTAAAGGGAGACCCATTTTTTGAAATTATAATGGATGCCTTGCGTGACACAGTATTAAAGCCAGGTTGTGGGTCCACAACTGAATCTCGTAACTATCATACTTGATCTTGACAGTTGGTTCATGCTTTCCCTATGATGTATGATGTAAAATTAAAAATGGTATGTCTTTACTTTAAATATGAAATAAATCAACACGAATGAGGAACATTTGGCTGATCGTTGTTCATATCATTGATAATTGACGTCTTGAGCACTTACATTTTTTTATTCCTCGAAGCAGGCAATAGAAAGATGTTATGATTTTTCATATACATATATGGTATACATATGGTATACAATCTTATCAATGGTATTTCGTCACTTAAGGCCTTTAAAGGTAAGTAGATAAATCTTTGATCAAAATCTTGGACAAATTAAAATCAATAACGCTGTTGAATACTGTCTTAAAATTAAAAAAAATCACTTTAATATAAACATTACATTTAATAAATTTATTAAATTAACGAGAAAAAATCGCATATTATAAATTGCGTTTTCGTATAGAAATAAGATACACTTTTTTAAAATATTATACAACTACACGTCAGCTGATATGGCATCATTTCCGTTAGTGTAGTGAATGGTTTTATGCCTGGAGGTGTGAGTATGCCCCTCGCTGGATGGCTGGTGTCGGTTTACTTTCCAAGTATCTCTCTCTCCAAATGACAAGCACTAACCTCTCGACTGATATTGCGACGAGTGTTGTAGTGTCATGCATGTAAAGTGTACTAGTAAAGGAAGCGGCAAGCACAAGGAAATAAAAGGAATGATCGTTCGCGATCCGTGGTCGGTTTGGTGGGGTACTGCACCGGTATTCATTCACCTTATATTGATTGGATTGATTGATTATTTCGTGTTTCCGGTCACGTCAACTGCTTTGGTCATTAGTCCCGTTAGTGTAGTGCAGGTTTTTCTCGAGTATTTTACTCTCTGTATTCTCGAGATGGCGGTGATCTTCCCCCGCTTGATGGCAAGATCCGGCACCGAACTACCACCGGCTTCTGGGGTTTCCCCCGAACCAGGATTCTCCCACAAGCGCGGCACCGCCCCAGCCGGGACAAGCTCTAAGCTCCCGACCGGTCTCCCGGAATATGTGGTAATGTAGTGCATGTTAGTGTAAGTGTGTGTGTAAAGGGAGAGGATAGGACAAGGAAGAGGAAGGCCAGATCGCACGCGGTCCGTGGCCCGTTTGGTAGAGTACTCCTCCGGCATTCGCCTGCTGTTGATCGGAGAAACCACGGAAAACTACCGATCAGAACAGCCGGCCGCTAGAGTTCTCCTCCAGACAGCGACTGAATTCGACATATTGATTGGAGAAAGTAGAGAAAAGTACCGATCGGAGGAGGGGGCCGCCTGAATTCTCCTCATTTAAGCTGCTGCATTCGATCTAGCTAAATATCTAGTGTCCTAAATCCGCCGCCATCGGGATTCAAACCGCAGAACCTCCTGGACAGAGTCCCTGCACAGATAGAGGTAATGCTGACACTGAGCTACTCAGTCGAGCGTCTAATACATTTCTACGGTTATGTCAATAATTCAATGGTGTAATAATGCATTAGTTGAATTATTAACTTCCACCAGCCCGACCTGATGATGATGGCTCGAGATGTTGTGGTTCGTCAATGGATACGGTACTTGGTATAGGTACCAACAGAATGAAGTTTAGACATTTTGATATTTTCGAATGTCTTATCGACATTTCCATTGCTATCGCTACACGATTTTAAGAAAAGAAATAATGTGTAATTTAGTTCATTATAAAACTTTTCTAAACATACTGTTAATAAAAAATGTATGTAGTATATTTATAATAAATTAATTATATAGTATTTCGTAATATTTAAAATAAGTATTTTTTATTTAGCTCTATGAAAAGAATTGAAGGCCCCTTTTTCTCTGTGACAATAATAAAGTTTACGAATATGAAGTAGACACCTAAATTCGTAGAAAGAATGTACTTGAAACATGAATACAATTGAAACATTACTACTTAACACTAATGTAGAATGTGTGATAATAATACTACATTTTTTATTATGACCTATATATTAAAAGTATCCAGTCTCATTACGGGAATATGGAGAAAAAAGTGTAGTAACATATTGATTAAGAATCTTGATATATAAAAAATAAAACATTGGTGAACGCGATACCAGCATGACTTGTTTAAACAACATTTACTTGCCAGCCCGGCTTTGCGAAGTCTATTACATGGTGCCCTCTTCACCGCATAGAGGGCCAAACATGTAGGGGAGGATCATGATACCAACGGTCGTGTTATTATCCTCCTTTACTCCGGCTTGTCATCACACGTGACACCGCCCCTGTGCCAACGTCGCGTACCTCAATCAGCAGTGCCAATACGTCAGAGTCTAATGCCCGATAACGCCAATATTCCCGGCGACCCCGCTCAGGGGAACAAGCTGCTAGGAAAACAAGCGCCTTTAAGGCCCATGATGGTGCGCCAGCAACCCGCTCCCGTCCCTCCAGCTAGCCTGACGCCTCTCATCCAGAAGATTTATGGAACTATACAAGGGGAGAAGGGAGGTTGGTTTCTTTGAAACATTAGCCGGTTGAAAATGGTGCCTGATAATCTAGTCACGTGGGGAGAGACCTTCAGAAATAGTGACAAATTATTGATATCGATTTTCCGGAAATGAAGATGTACAACTTGCTGACGTGCACTTTTGATACTGTTGTCCGTCTGCCAATGAAAGCGCAGAACCATGAATAATTTAGTGTATCCTTCTTGAAAAATGATCCCATTCGTCACTTAAAACAAGCTGGAAAAACGTCCAGCAGTAAGTCGTTTGAAGATAAAAGGAAATTCGACTCGCGGCTACTGAGAGCGGCAGCGAAGGCCGCACGACCTGTAAGATCGGACTCAGAATAAATATAAATTTTATGCAAATATGAAATATGTATGGGTCATACAAATTACCCGGCTGTATTTGCATAACACAGAGGCACATTTGAATCGGTGACATAGCGTCGCTGGCGGCCTGCAGCTGTGCTACGCGAGAGTGGCGAGGACTAGCGGGGTGCAGGGGGTGGGGGAGTGAGGAGGGGAGTTTGAGAGGGGGAGGGGTGGAGGCAGTGTCCTCTCATCTGCACTCTGCAGCTGAATTCGCCTTGTTTCCTACTACACTTAATTTAATCCTGCCATAAAGAAAAGAATCCTTCCAAGAAAGTTTCTTTTCTTCGCCATGTGGGTTGTTGGGTGGTGACAATTATGCTAATTTATTATGTTCATTTTTACATCAATATTTTATTCTTTCTACCTTAATAGCTTATTGTGCGAGTAGATGACATTCTTCGAGTAAGGTTAGTACCTATGATCTGACATTAACAATTTCAGCTAATTTACTAAATTTACAAAACTTTGTATTCAGAACATTCTTATTGTTTCCGATAATTGCTAAAACAATATCAGAGCTACTATTAATATTAAAATATTTTAATCTAAAGTATTCCAAAACTAAGTAATTGCAATTAAAATCCAGCATACCGTGTACTTAAACATACATAAAACAATACAATACAACCAAAGAATAACTTCCATTCCATGAATAGAGCCTGAAAATGTAGAAAGAAACGACAAAATAAGTACATAAATATGTAATGAAGACGATAAGAACATTTGTAACAAATACTCTGACATTATTCAAAACAGAAAATAAATCTTAAAATTTCGAAATAACATTAATAAAATATTTTACCATTTAAAAAAATAAATATTGGTTAGCCTACGTCATTATAGTTCTAAGAGTAGATTTTTATTTTTGAGATCAATATGGCCACTGTATTAATGTGGCAACTCAATGAAAGGCAAACAGTAATTAGTGTTACACGTCTGCGACAATCAATATGTCGCGGGAAAGGAATTAAAGACCAAGGAACACTGCTACCTTCAAGTATGGAAAGTAGCATTCTCAACGCTGAAGCGCATTTGTCCCAACATAGGACGCAGGCAGTATACAGTTGACCGCTTTTCTGCCTGGGCTCACATCTCGCATCATCAGTACGCAATTCTAAATTTTAGTAAGAAAAACATTTTCATTTTCTTACTAATCTACTTACTAATGATCAAACTGATTTTTGAAAATAAAATTATTTTTGAAATTGCATTTAAAGTTGTTTTATGAAATAAATTCAAGAAAACTGGTAGAATAATATAGTTTAGCACAATATGAAAAATAAAATCAAAATATGTAACATGGTAGAAAATATGTAACAAACAATATTGATTTATATTTGGTATGATTAGCCACGACCACTATTTTGAGAACTGAATATAGAAAAACAAAAATATGAATTTACTATACCTAAAAACCTGATCTCTAATCATACATGTTAAACTTGGCTTGACCAGCATGTAGATTCAAGGGATCGCGACCTGAAAATTTCTCATGGCATCGCTGGTGTCATTTCCTTCACTCATGCTCCCCCATTCTTACTTATTGTTCGCGTCGGCCTGAAATTGTAATTTCTGCTACGTTTGAAGGAGCGTTCGCCATGCGTTCCCCAAAACAAGCTTAAATTCCTAAGAACCGAAATGCTGAAAAACAAGGCTCCGTTGACTAAAAAAAATATTCCCTACGCGTACATTATCGTATAGTTAGTAATATGAATACAAACAGAAGCAATCTTTGACTGGATAACTCAGAGTATAATTTAAGAGCATCCCGCCACGTTAAACCAATGTGGGCACTCATGTTTGCTAATTTATTTCTCCCAAATTTCAACTTTGAATTGGGGGCGCTTGTCTTCGATTGGAACGGCTTTTTTATTATTATTTTTATTTTTATATTGTTTGACATTACATTGTTCAGTTTACATATTAACTGTGCAAATGTTTGATGGACTTAATCTATCTTATCCTAACTTAAACTAACTTAAAATTATACACATTACAATTATTTTAAAAAATATATAGTGGGAGAGGAAGCAGGAAGCACCTCAGATTAGTATTATTCCAGGTTTGTGAACATTTTATAGAATGAATGAAGTGGATATCTGTTTTTAATTCTTGTTCGATAATTGGGGTTTTTGCCTAGTTTATAGAAGGATGATGCTTGTATTTGGGGAAGGTTTGTGTAGAAGTTGTGTGCAAGATAGGCTATTTGATTTTTTATTGTGTTTATATTCAAATCATTATGTAGTTGGTTGTTACTGATGAACCAAGGTACTTTTGTGATTAATCTTAATATTTTATTTTGGATCACTTGCATTTTGTTTAGGTTTGTATTGGCAGCGTTGGTCCAGATGGGGCAAGAATAAAGTAGAGTCGGCCGGATTATTGATTTGTAGAGTAATAGTGCATTAGATGTGGAGAGGTGACTGTGTTGATTCAGTAAGGGTCGTAGTTGAATTAGTTTAGTTTTGGCCTGCTGAGTTTTTACCTCTATATGTTGGTTCCAGTTGAGTCGAGTATCGAAGTTTAAGCCCAAGTATTTTATAGTTTTGTTTGTTGGTGTCCAATTAATGGTGTCGTTATTTATGGAAAGTGGAAGAGGGTGTGTAATGGATTTAATGTGAATATTTTTGATACAGATTTTGTTGGGTTCCACTTTATTTTCCAGATATTAGCCCAATTTGCAAGTAAATTTAAATGATTTTGAAGCTGTGCTTGAAGAGTTGTTAAAGAGTTACCAGAGATGTAGAGTGCAGTGTCATCGGCATATTGAGCAGTGTTTATTTGTGCTGAAATGGGAATATCTGTGGTGTATATATTAAACAACAAGGGGGAAAGTGGTGAACCTTGGGGAACCCCAGCAGCAATTTTCCTTGGATTAGAGCAGTGGCCTTCGACTGACACTGAAAACGTTCTATTTGTGATATAGCTAAGAATAACAAATAATAGATATTTGGATGTACCTATTGAAATTAATTTAAAATAGCTGGATGCCATATTCTGTCAAATGCTTGCGAGATGTCTACAAAAGCAGCTATGGTATGTTGTCCCTTTTAGAATGCAGTGTGAATGTGTTCCGTAAGCCTTAGTAGTTGGTGGTTGGTAGAGTATTGTGATTTGAAGCCGAACTGATGTTGAGGTATACTGTTTGTTTTCTTGATATATTTGTTCAATCTGATGAGTATTAATGTAGGCTCTAGGGCCATCTTTTTGGGCCACGCCCGTCTTAAACTTGCTGGTTTTTTTGGTGGTGTATTCTGTGATTTCTGTGTATTTGAATAAAAAGTGTTGGTCATAGCTAACATTTTTACTTTCCGCCTTAATACGTACGTAAGAAAGAAAGTGTTTTAATACTGGGACAGAAATGGAAGATTTTTCGACCGAAGACGCTCTTTTACCGACAAAGTCGATAAATCTTGTTCCGGTAAGGAGAAAACTACTTCTTCTAGTCATAATTCTCGTTTTGTGGCTACCTGATACGGAAAAGATGATTGATGGCAAAACGTCTGTCTATTTCTGGTCAACGCTCGCGTCTAAATCGTCCAGATGATTTTCTCCAAAATTGATATCATCCGATCGATCTAAACGAACTCGACGCATTGCGAGTTTGAAACGCATATTTTTATTTTTAAAATTACTTTACATGAAGTCTCAACATATTTCAAATTTTCTCTAAAATGAATCCATTTCTTTTACCATCATCTCTGATAGCGCGGAGAACACTTCAGAAATAGATGCATGCCTCCTTTTCGTGTTGAAATCTCTAAATTCTCAAGCATTGCAGACTTCAAATTTTTCTACGTCTTTCTACAATTATAATATAGAAATTTTTCCTGAAGAAAATCTTTTGTCCAGAGAGACATCATGAAATAAGATATATACAAGGTTTTAAAAATATAATTTGTTCTTCCGTAATTTTGCGTGAAATTTAGTCGGTTTTTAAACAATTATTTTCTCATAAACAGATCATTTTTCTTTGTTTTTTTTTTCGTGGAATAGTGCAAAACTGTAAATAATGGCGCTGCACCCGTTTTCGGCCAACTTTCTGAATTTTTGAAAACTGAAAACGTTGCCATTGTAACATTACAAAATGTAAGATAGAGATTTTCTCTTAGACAAATTATGTTCTAAAACATTATATCTTTAAATAAAGTCAAGTTCTTTTTTAAGAGAAGGTTGCGCGTAATTTCTGCTGGGTAGCTGGTTTGAGATCTAAGTTGTGGGATCGGTGTGGAATTTATGGTTGACAAATATACTTGGGTCTCCTGCCTCTCATTCCGCCAGTACTACATGATCCTAGCATAGTTTCTTAATCATTTCCCTTTAAAAATAATTCACCTATTTCGAAGAATAGGCATAAGGCTTATTGGCTTCTCTTGTCCCCTAACCACTCAATGCTGCTCCTTTTGCTGCATGATCATTCTTATCATATCTTTGTCATCACTTCCCTATCAAAATCGTCTACTCATTTCCAGACATGGCCACAAAGCTTGCTTTGCATCCTTGTCTGTCTTTCCAGTTTGTTCCATGATTAATTATGTATCTTGAAAATTACTTCCACATTAAAATTATCTACCCATTTCCAGATATGCCGGCGTCCGTAGCCGAATTGCTTAACTACGCTCTGTGAAACATGGAGGTTAAGCAGTTCGAGACCCCGCGAGTTCCTGGTTGGGTAACTATGGTCCAGGATCCCCGGGATCTAACGGCGCCGAGCCCCTGACCGAAGCGATAAAAGGCAATGACTGACTACGACTGACGATGGATGGCTTCCTGAACGGAAAGTTACTCTACGTTCGACGCCAGTAAACGGTTAAGAGAACGTGGTTACGAAAAAACGTAACATAATGTAACTAGTGGTGCTAAAACAGCACGTATTTTATCGCCCGTATTTTCAGGGAGAATTACGCAAAAAGTACTCGTGTTCGAAAAATTATACATGACTCTTTCCAAATCCATATTTAAGGAACAGATTACATTAAGGAAAAAATCATCTTAAATATTTTAGATGTAGGAAGACCTAAAGAAATTTGAACTTTTAACATTTTCGAAAAATCAGGGTTTTCAACAAACATAAGACCTGCACCACTCTCATAAACGTCCATCACATTATCCAACAACTAAATTTAATAAAATTAATGGAGAAAATTTTTTTAAACTTTGGAAAATGTCCCAGGGGGTTCATGTAAAGTACCCCCCAGAATTAAAATATCAGTTTCAAATTCAAGGGGACGTAACATCAGACAGATCGATTATTGAATATGAATTTTGGACATTATCATTGATTCTAGCTACACCAAGTTTATAGGATTTTTTTCTAATTTTAGCAACTGGATTTATCCACTTTTTCGTTACCAGGGCCCTGTAATAAAGATTTTTCTGCCGAAAATTCCCCGCTTTTTGGGCGTAGCAATACACCGTTTTTTCTCTACTCCGTAGCGAGAAAGTTAAAAAGAGTTAAGCGCTGGTGTCATAATAAATACTATGCGTAATATGCACGATGGTGGGGGGGGCGAGAGCACGCCGCGCCGGTGGCGTCGGTGGCTGGGCGCGCTCTCGGGAGAGGGGGCGTGGCCTGTGGGTCCCGCCGCCGCCGCCGTCGAACACATTAGCAGGGGTTGCGGTGGCGCGGCGGCGGGTCGGGACGAGGACCGTGGGGCGAGCAAGTGTTTGTTTTCGTAGGGGCGGTGAGCAGCCTGTCACACACGCGGCGGCAGTAGGCGCCACAGCTGCTGCGCCCTGCGCGCCGAGGGCGGCGGTCGCGGGGGCGGGGCGGGGGCGGAGGCGGGGGGCTTCCCGTTGTAAGGCGCTTCCTGTAACGGAGCTGCCGACGGACGAGATGAACCATTTGGCCAACCTCTGCGCCGCGTCACGCGCCTTTCTTCTCCAGTGGCGGATCCACGGGGACCGTAGCCCGGGCAAAAATGGTTTATTGGTTGTTGATTTCGTGCTTGCTTTTATTCATAGCAATTACCACATATTGATCGCATCACTTCCCAAAAAAATACTATTTGAAAAAATATTAAGGGTTTTCCGAACTGAAATTGCTTCTCTCTGAAATACATTCTGGAACCGTCCCCACATTTCCTCTCGCTCTGCTTAAGACCGGCTCGCGAGTCCGTTGATGAGAAGGAGGGGGTGTAGTCCCTAAGACACGTATTGTATGCGACTTTTTTGTAATGAGCCGTTGATTCTGTCACCTGATGGTTGTGATTACTACGTTGAGTGTGAAAATCAGCGATTTCTGAAAATATATTGCCGCCATTAAGCATGTCATTTTTGACAAAAGTCACTGATTCGTAAATCAACAGACAACGTAATGGTAAAATTCCTACTCGCGAATTCCAACCGGCTCGCGAATGAAGGTCTTAGGGACTACCCCCTCTTCTCACGAACGTCCTCTGTGTCATCGCCCGATCCATTTCATCCTCACGCGTGTAGTGTTGGGATTCACGTCCCATATCGTCACCAAGAAGCGACATGACACAACTCATTTTGGGTAATGGTAACTTACCAAGCTTTCTAGGATTCTAGAAATCGTGCGCCGGAACAACTGATGGGTCTTTTTGGCCGTTAGAGCAGTTAACACGTTTAAGCAGTGCACGAAAAGACATCAAATAGCTTCACGGGGAAGAAAATATTAGTTGTGCTTCCTGCAGAATGAGGAAGTAATCACTCTGAATCCTCCCAGACGTTTATATTACAAACATGAATTGTACGAATAATAAGCCAATCCTACCCACATGATTCTATTATGTCCTTCTTTATTAATTTAGGAATTTTACCATTACCTTGCCTCTTGATTCATTAATCAGTGATGTCTGTCAAAAATGACTTAGTTAAGAGCGGTTATATATTTTCAGAAAACGCCAATATCTATAACTATTGCACTCGACGTAGTAATCATATCCATCAGGTAACAGTATTAACAGATCACTACAAAATATTCACATACAGTACATGTAGTACATTATTTTACAACACTTTACCAGATGGCATTAGAGGATTAAATTCGATAGAAAAGTTTAAATCCCAAGTAAAATCGTTTCTGTTGCATAACTGTTTTTAACACTTAGAGACAATATCGAGCATCAAAAGGAAAGTAACGTTAATTTTAACAGTGATATTTAATGTATTATTGACCATTTGGAATTATAATTCTAAACAACCTGTCACAAGTATTGTACCGCAGTTTCTCGGTTAATGACACCTATCTCCATCAGGTTTTTCGTCCACTTTCTCTGATCTTTTTGGTCAATCCAGTGGAAAATATAGTTATTCAAATTATCGTTCTCCATGTTGTCCCCGCAGGAAGCATTATTTCTTGTCGAAGGACAAGATGAGGGATAAGAGCTCAAATTTATTGACTTACCATTGAAAGTATATTTTATTACATCGGAGCGAATATTTTGTTAACAACCCTTGCAGAAAACGTTCGTTTTCTTTCTGTATTCGAAATTCAAATAGTACGAGTATATGGCTTAGGGTAGGCATTACTGAGTTATGAAAACGTGCACAAAATTCACTTCTCCCCGTAGCACGTCACGCACAGTTTTTTAACTGTTTTAGACGTAAAATAAATAAAACGAAATAAATGATCGTTAGGCATCTCCGCACATTCGCTTTTCGCGGAGTAGGGAACTGCCACCGCCGAGGACCGAGTAGCCGAGGGCTCAGTGAAAGCTTGCTGTCGTTCCTGTATCCAATAGATCTCCCCGCTGCCGGTAGGGCGACCACAGAATGTTTGGCGCGCGGGAGATCGCAAGCTACCCATCCACACTTCGAGATACGGCCAACGCTCGCTCACTACTCGCCGAATACCTATTGGGGTGTCGCCATTGAGAGATATAAAAGTTCTGACGGGATTAAATGAAACAAATTTCCCTCCCCTGGACCTTGGAAGT
Source organism: Teleogryllus occipitalis (assembly GCA_011170035.1). Classification (NCBI taxonomy): domain Eukaryota; kingdom Metazoa; phylum Arthropoda; class Insecta; order Orthoptera; family Gryllidae; genus Teleogryllus; species Teleogryllus occipitalis. The sequence continues at coordinate 86,918 of BLKR01009082.1, read as the reverse complement.
TAAAAAATATTTTTAAACAATTACGTGAAGGCGTGGAATTGTTTTTATTTAATTTAATACTAGAATAAATAAACGTACTCCTAAAATATAATATTTTAAAAGTTTCTTCGGATTCCAGTTAATAATATTTCAAATATCAAAAATGGAACTAGTAGAAATGTGTGTAAAAGAGTATCGTGGATATGTTAAATTTTCAAATTGTGTATAAATTAAAAGATTCGAATTGAAGACATCTAAATTATTATTAAAGGTATTACCATGAATATATTCCATCGAAACAACGTTCTTTTAATTTTTATTTTCGGAAGCCGCTCTCGATATGACACTTCTTCCATGGCCTGAAACACTCTGGCAGCATCGCGAGTACACAGCTGTTACGCCAGCCCTTGAATTGGACTGTAGCGCGCCATCGGCGAGGGGAATTTGTACCTTCCGGGCAGAGAATACAACAAACGACAAGAATCCTCTCTGTGACACGCCTGGATATGCTGGGTCGAGAACGCCGCTTCCCTGCGAAAATTCTCGACGGCGCGCAGAATTTATCACATTGCCGGATATTTTTCCAGGCTTTTAACACAGAGGGTGGAGTTGTTCGGTGGGGCATAGGCCATTAATTAATGTGTGATCCTGCATCACATCTCCGTATCTGGGGAATCGTTAATCATAGAATGTGCTGTGAGGGTGCCGGGCGCACAAATTTCAACTCTGCAGAGAACCTCCAGCGCAGTGTGCAACTTTCAGGTAGAGGCCGGGCTGAAGGCAAACGTAGAATGCGGTAGTGGGCAGAACTGTTGCAAACTGGGAAGACGTGACACTGAATCTGAATTTTGCAAGTACGCAGCGGTTATGGAAATGAAGTAAGAGTTAAAGGAATGTATAAAAGAAACAAGTTACCATATAATAAGAAAATGTTACTGTAGGCTATAAAGTGTGAAGAAACATACATAGTTATAAACTACCTATGTATATGTGTAATATATATATATATATATATATATATATATATATATATATATATATATATATATATATTTTAATTAATTAAATGTAATGGTAATTGTTATTGTTAAATGATAGCTATAAAAATTTAAAGATAATTGATGAAAACGTAATTAATAAAAATGTGAAAGAAGAAATTTTCGATTAATCGTTATTCTCTGCATATCACTTTTATTTAACAACCTAAAAACAATTAGGAAAGTAAGTAAATAATGCATAGAACGCAATGTAACGGAAGGGAATTGCTTCGGAACGGCATTCAGTGGTATCAGTCACAGTACCTCTCCCATTTCAAAAATGCACACATGCTCGATCTTTCCTTTTAAAATCCAATTCATTTACTGGAAATAATGTAAACACTTACTTTTCTACCAGCATGATATTCTGATGACTTAATGGGTATCGATTATCCTCCCACCGTGGGAATTCGAACTTAGAACGTACCAGTCGTTAAAGTTGCATTGAGGGCTCGCAATATAGTTTAAATTATTCGTGCATTTCCGCTTCAAGTACGCATGATCGCCTTTAAATCTTTCTGCTTCTTCAATATACGTTCATAAACACCAGTAGCCACTGCATTCTGCGTATTGCTTACCCTTATTTATTTATTCATTTATTTGTTTATTTACTATTTATTTACTTTTTTACGTACGTATTATAAATGTCAAATAATGCTTAAAGTGCACATGAGGAATAAGAGGGAATTACTATTTATGAACGTTTTATTAAGTACCTTACGGAATCCTTAACCTCACTCTATTAAAATACTCCGTTGAATTGTGTGAAAGGTTGCAACCAGCATTTTCGAAAACATTTCATTGCAAGAAATATTCCTTCTGTTTAATTGAACATATTAGCACCAGCAAATGGGCAATAGATTTTTTTCTCTTCTTTTTTCGTACTCCGTAGTAAAGAATCGACTGAATGCTTACACACGCCAGGAACTTGATGGCACTCCTAACTCAATAAATAATTTCCCCAAGAACACCTCTCAGAGCTCAAGAAAAGTGGGCAGGTATTGAAATTACATTTATGCCGAGAAGCAAATCAAGGGCCATCTCAGTATTTGTTCAAAGAATCAAGGGTAACTGTCTCAAAAACCTACTCGAGATGGTGATATTGAGTCAGAAGCTGAAGAACAATACTTGTTACAGACACTCTCTCGGCTCGTCGGCTCCACAACGAAAATCCGAAGTAAACGTTTTTCACCTTGTTACGGCGCGATGATGGTGCAGGAGTACTTGCTGCTTCTAAAATCTGCGATTTTCTCTTACGAAGCCAGCTGGAAACACAGGCGGAAACATGTTTTTAGTTGGTGGAGGAGAGAGGATGGAGGAGGGAAGGGCGCGGGGTCGGGGGCGGGGGCGGGGTCGGGGGCGGGGGCGGGGGCGGGGGCGGGGGCGGGGGCGAAGGCGAGGTCGAGGCTTCTTAAATGTATTAAAAAGGCCGCCGTTTATGAAAACGAGGCTCGTGAAAAGAAGGGCGTACGAGCGGGACTGCGGCGTAGCCAACCTGGCGGCTGTGCGGTGCCGCGAACGTGCACTCTAGTGGGATGGTGGATCGAAACCTGGGGCCGGCAAGAAAGCAAAATGGGAAAGGGCAACACATTTGCCCGCGAAGAAAACTCGCCAGTCGACATGCGGCCATCGTGACGGGGCGACGCGACGATTGGCGAAAGTTGTTGAAGTAGCATTAAGTTGAAATACAATGGCATGAATGTTCGTCACTATCCGCTGCTGATGTCATCGAAATCAGAAGCAAGTTTTTTATTTCGTGATTTCACGATGGAGGTGAATGTTCGTATATATGCTACTTGGTATTTGGTAGAAATTAATACGAACTACAGATTTCCTATTAGAATTATTTGACCTGGTGGAATAGCTAAAATATCAATTCTGTTTATGAACTAATGGATTATATTTTTAAAGGAATGTTCTTCGGTCGTGGTTTATCGCTAGATAAAATCCGTCGCAAACGTTGTGTTTGTGTGCATCCGTTTGAGAACGAGTATTGTGTTCTCTGAGGAGTGTAAAATCAATCTAATCTCAATTTGAAATGATCTCCCTTTTTATGTTCTCAAATAGGAACTCCAAATGTATTTAAACCAATAAGGCAAGTACATCATTATTGAAAATTTCTTTGTACTAATTGTATTTATAATAAATTTTTACGAATTATATATTATATTGAATAATCGCTTTTAGTAACTGTTTCGAGGTTTTCTCTACGCATGTTTTTCTTACAGTTACGCATAATATAAATCAGTTAGCAATAAAAATCCCTGCTGTATCTGCGACTGCCCCAGCAAAACTATGGCCGCTCCTGATCTAGCCATTGTTTCGTGGAGAGGAGTTACGGTCTTTTCATATTTCGGTGTGTTCGGTCGCTTTGGATTTTTAGGCTAACTCCTTTTTTACATTTTTTAAAGTGCGCACTATAGGTTAATTATGATCACATTTCATGACTTTAAGGCTTTATAAAACATTTCATGACATGATTGACCGACATCAATAATAGTGATTATTTCAACATTTTAACTTAAAAGAATTTATCGTCTCACAAATAAATATCTGTATGTTGTAAGAAAGATTCGGAGTAAAAGCGTTCCTCGGCAGAACATTTGACTGAAGCTGAAATGTGTGTTAATACAAAATGCGGATTACCCTGGGTGATGCGATATATATCCAAAGAGAAAGAGAAAATATTAGTGTAGTGTCTTTTCCACCAACATTAAAATATGTATCGGTAACAAATAGTGAAATGGAAAAGTCGTTTTATGTGTACGGAATAATACTGATGGCACTGATATGTATGAGTTAATACTGAGTGCAAGAATATTTGCATACGGATGTTCCTTTTCATAATTTATACTACTGATTAATAAGAGTTTAAAGTAAAATAAAATGTTTGTCAAAATGATACCTTCGTGTCAATTTATGCTCTCTATTATGAAATTACCCTTATGCGCCAATTTTAGGCGTCTTAAATAGAAGATTTTATACACTGAATATCCTGAAGTATATAGTGCGTCTGCTGTTTTGTTTGTTAATAACACATGACAATTCGCTAAACTTTGGTTTATTGGCGATGTGTTGTTGGCATTCCAAATACGCGAATAACTGGCGTCATCGACAACATTTCGTTTATTTCATTAGCGGCTTTCGATGACTTAAGCATCTTCACCAGAAATGTGTTCTTGGGAAGCCGGAAAGTCGACCTCTATTGCGGTTTTTATACACTAATTACAAGAATAAAAATAAGTACGAAATACATTTTTGATATAATAGCGTACTAACTTCCCGTGCAGTGGTGCCCGGGTTCGATTCCCGGTCGAGGCAAAAATATAGTTGTAGCTTTCCTTTAAAATCGTCCCAGTTTCTGTCGCTGTGTGACGAAGAAAAGCTCAAGCAGGCGGATCTTACGGTGAAGAGAATACGTCATGTTCGCCTCATGTCGCTCTTATCCCCAAGCATGGGAATTTAACTAGGTCCAGGCAAGGGGGCACCGGGAGCGGTAGCTCAGAGCATCAACTGATGTTACTGCAGCGCCCCTGACCGGGAGGTCCTAGGTTCGAGTCCTGACGGCGGCAGGATTTTCGACACTAGCTTTCCAGCTAGGTCGCTGTCTGGAGGAGAATTCTAGCGGTCGGCTGCTCTGATCGGTAGTTTTTCGTGGTTTCTCCGATCAATACCAGGCGAATGCCGGAGCAGTACCCTACCAAACGGGCCACGGACTGCGCGCGATCTGTTCTTCCTCTTCCTTGTCCTATCATCTCCCCTTACACACACACACGTACACTAACATGCACTACACTACCACATATTTCGGGAGCTTAGAGCTTGTCCCGGCTGGGGCGGTGACCCGCTGGTGGGAGAGTCCTGGTTTGGGGAAACCCCACTAGCCAACGGTAGGTCGGCGCCGGATTTCGCCATTCAGCGGGGGAAGATCACCGCCATCTCCCGAGAAAAACATAACGGGATTCATGACCAAAGCAGGTGACGGGCCTGGAAACACGAAAGAATCAATCAATCAATCAAGCAAGGGGGCACCGGTAGCTGGCCGGCGAAGTTCTACTGACCCCATTACGCGGGACTAACGAGCAAGGTTTGTGATGTAACTAAGGAGTCGGCGCGGAGTATGGAGGGCGTGGGGCCACTCGCGCCCCCCAGGACTCACGCCGCCCTCCTGTGCACCGAGCGGGGCGTGAGGTGCGGGGAGAGCGGCGTGGGGCGGAGCGCGGGACTGCAGCCTCCTCCAAGACCAGCAGCGGGCGGCTGACTGGGCCGTCCATCTGTGCGCAGAGCGGGGTTTCAGATGTAGGATTGATTGATTAATAGTGGTTCCGGGCGCGTCCACTACAATGGTCATTAGTCCCGTAAGTGTAGTGCGCGTTTTTGCTCGGGAGGTGGCGGTGGTCTTCCCCCGCTGGATGGCCGGATCCAACGCCGACCTACCGTCGGCTAACGGTTTTCCCCAACCGAAAATCTACCAGTGGGGCACCGACCTAACTGGGACAAGTTCCAAGTCCCCGACCGGTCTCCCGGCCTGTGTGGTAGTGTAGTGCATGTTAGTGTGTGTGTAATGGGTGAGGATAAGACGAGGAAAGGGAAGGAAAGATCGCGCGCGGTCCTTGGTCCGTTTGTTAAAAATGAGATGTGGGGACTTGGGCGGAGCAGGGGGCGGAGCAGGGGGCGTGGCGCGGGGCTGCGGCCACCTCCACGTCAAGCAGCGGACGGCTGACGTCGCCCTCCACCTGTGCGCAGAGGGGGCGTGAGGCTGGGCATGGGGCGGGGCGCGGGGCTGCACGGAGGGGTGTCGAGTTGGGAACCACCGCCGCCGCCACTCGCGCGCAGCGAGGTGGTGGAAGGGGTGCATTCCTCGCGCTCGGAATTCGAGGGCTACTCCCTCCCACACCCCTCCTCCCCCCACCCCGCCTTTCACTCGTCGCCCCCGCCCGAATTCTTTCCCGACGAACAATTTGCTTTTTACCGTTTACATCATCATCGGCCCCACCTCCCCTCTCCCGACCTATCACCCGCGATGAAGTCTTCCCCCGATGAACTGCCAGTTCGTAACTTCGTTTTTCCGACCCAGAAAAGTCGCGCCGCCCTGCAGAGCGACGCGCTAAAGAAATCGTGCCGCCGGTACGTGGAGCCACTCGCTATAAAAATCGTCCTACAAAAGTGTATCGAGAGTTTTGGGACGAGAACAACGGTTTAAACGGGGCCTATCAATCCATCTTCGATGTTTGGAGTAGAGATCGTATCTCGCTTGACTGGTGGCAAGATAATAAAATTGAGGGTGGAGGCCGTAATTGCGTATTGTCCCTCGGTGTGGGCGAGGGAGAGGACTTCAGATCGAACGCTGGCGTATGAAATATAGCGTCACCTGGCGATGTGAAGTTGTAATTACGAATATTTCAATAGATACACGTCATTTTGAAGTTGGACTGGTGAAATGTACTGATTGTACTCGGCATGACGTTTCTCAATTTAATTCAACGTGCTGTTATAAACAGTGAGTAATTGAAAAGATTGCGGAAAGCTTTTAGAGCAATGTGCGATTTAATCGTGTGGAAGATATTGGTAATATATTAAACTGAACTCATGATTTCTGCGCACGTATTCATTTCTTGATAACGGAGGTACTCACGTTATTACTTCCACATGAATGGGCGCAGATACGAAATCGTTAGTGAAACACAAAATTCATATCGACAAGATGAGAAAACTATAAATAAAAATGTGACATGTATGTTCCAGAATGGAATGATTGAAAATATTGCGAATGCCTTCCCTGGATTTTTCAAATGTTCGTATGCCTTTATTACAACGTATTTTACGACTAAGTCTTTCCTCTTTCTCTTTTACAGATGCAGATAGATATGGCAACAATATAAATCATAGTTCTACTGGCGAGTGCACGTAGTATGTGGTGAGTGAGCAACGTAATATTTTTCTACTGCAGGTCGTTAGTTCTATTGTCATGATGATTTCTTTCATTTTATCTATTTAAAACATTGAAACGCATTTCATATCAAAATTAATTTTCATATAATATTTACTGCTATTTTTCTTCATTAACAATATTATTCTTTCTATATTAATAATTAAAATAATAACATTAATAATGATTTTCCACGCAGCGGTTTTATTCATTTCAGTGCAATGTGTTTCGTACAAAACGTTCACAAAGTATATAAACAAAATACTACAAGAAAAATCTTACAAAAATGTTACTTAAAAAACTGAAATGACAATAAAATTAATTATATAATATTAATCATATCATATAATATTAATCATGAGATTGAGTGATGAAATCATCATGAAATTACAATAATTTTAATCGTATAATATTATTAACATTAAAAAGCATGTTACATAAAGAATAATTTTAGCTAACATCGAATGCAAATCAGAGTCGGCAGCGGCTTCTAAAGATATCAATGAAATTAAAAATACCTTTTGTATTGTTTTTAGTTTTGAATTTAAATTTATTAAGGTTTGCAATTTTGAGTTGTAGATATCAACGTTAACACTATGATAGTACACATTGTAAAGAATTTTGGTTTGATAGGTGAGGTGTGTGTCTGTGTCTTTTTGTAAGCGTTTTGTAAATTTTTGTTTCGTTTTGCGAACATAATTTAGTAAAATATTGTAGTAATTTCCCATAGTACTGAAAACATTGCAATTTGTAAAGATGAAGAAATGGATAATCAATACATTTCTTAGGAAAATTTTAATAAAGTGTTTTGGGGACAATTTTAAGGAGAATATGATGTACAGCAAGGCTATCAAAGCATACTGGTGAACTCGGTTAAATAAAACGAAATAGTTCCACGGTGACAGCTTTGTTGAAAAAACGTAAAAGAATAAAATTATAGTCAAACATGATCTATAACAAAGAATATCGACATGCACATGCCATGTTAAATGCTGATCTATGAAAATACCTAAATACTTAACGTAATACCGGGAGAGATGGCTTTGAGCATCAACTGATGTCACTGCAGTCCATCTGACCGGGAGGTCCTAGGTTCGAGTCTTGACGATGGAAGAATTTTCGACACCAACTTGTAGCTATGTCGAATTCAGTCGCCGTCTAAAAGATAATTCTAGCACTCGGCAGCTCTGATCGATAGTTTTGCGTTGTTTCTCTGATCAACACCAGGCGAATGCCGGAGCAGTACACTAACAAACGGGCCACGGACCGCGCGCTTTGTTTCCTTCCTCTTCCTTGTCCTATCCTTGCCTCTTACACACATTTACACTAACATGACCTACACTACCACACATGCCGGGAGACCGGTCGGAAGCTTAGAGCTTGTCCTAGCTGGGGCGGTGCCCCGCTGCTGGCGGATACCTGTTGGGGATAATCCCGCTACTCGTATCGCTACCCCGCTACCCGGCCCCGGATCTCGCCATACAGCGGGGGAAGACCACCGCCACCTTCTGAGCAAAAGCACGCACTTCACGTACGGGATTAATGACCATACTAGTTGACACCCCCGGAATCACTAACAATGAATCTTAACATAGCAGGAATTGTGTCAAGATGAGCAGTCACATTTCTCGGGGTCGGTATCAACCCCCTGGGGATCGATGGGATTTGGAAGGGGGTCAGTGGTGATAAAGAGGGCGAATGAGAGTCTATAGCGGAATATGAACCGGCGATTCATAAGTATAATCAAGATCTCTTTGATAAGAAAAACCTAGTGAAGCTAAAAGAGCACATATTTTCTCGCCCTATTTTCACGCAAAATTACGTGAAAAGCACTCAGATTTCCGAAACATTTTTCATGACATTATTTCAAAATCCATATTTAAGTAACAGATTTCATTAAAGGAAAAAAGTCTGTCTTTAATATGTCAGTTGTAGGAAGACTCCGAAAACATTTTGAACTTTTGCAATTTTCTGAAGATCAGGATTCTCAACGAACATGAAGCCCGCGCCATTCTCTCAAACGTCATTTACACTATCCAACAACAACATTTAATAAAAAATAATGGAGACTTTTGTTGAAAATTTTGAAAATATCGCAGGGGCTTCATGCAAAGTACTCCCAAATTAGAATATCGGTTTCAATTTCTTGGGGCTGTGACATCATCCAGATCGATTCGGGAATTTCAGTTTTGGAGAAAATTGGCTGAACGGTTTAGCCACTAGTGTTGTTCACAGACGGACAGATGGACAGACATTTTGCTGTCAATCAATTTTTCGCTATCAAGGACCTACAAAACATGAATTCTGGCTACAACACGTGTTACAGGATTCTTTTTTCAGATTTAGCAGCGCGTTTTGTCCACGTCTACTTTACCAGGGCCCGGGAATAGTTGTTCTGCTGAAAATTCACCTTTTTTACGCACAGCATTACTTAACTTTTTTTTATTTATTTTACGTCAAAAAACAGTTAAAAACTGCGTATGACGTGCTATGGGGAAAAGTGAATTGTGTGCACATTTTCAAAATTCTGTGATCCCTACACTAAGTCATATACTACTTAAATTTTGAATTTTTGAAGGGGAGAAAAAAAACAAAAAACTCCCATGTAATAAAATCTATTTTCAAGGATAAACAAGCAATAAATTTTGAATTTTGAAAGGGAGAAAAAAACAAAAAATCTCCCACATAAAAAAATCTATTTTCAAGGGTAAATAAGTAATAAATTTTGAATTTTGAAAGGGAGAAAAAAACAACAAAAAAACTCCCATGTAATAAAACCTATTTTCAAAGATAAATAAGCAATAAATTTTGGCTCTTATTACTTCCTGCCGCGACAACATGGAAACGATAATTTGAAAAATTGTATTTCTCTCTACTCCGTTCCTCTATTCCTACTTTCTCTCTACTCCGTTGCGGAAGTGTAAAAAATATTAAACTAACTTTGTAATTAGTTGTTTTCTGATAGCAACAAAACATTATAAATTACAAATCTACTCCTCCTCTTCCAATTCCGTCGTTCATTCTGTGAACAAGGGACGTAGTTCAGCTGGCGCAATTGGTGTACCGTACAGGTCTCCCGAACTAGGGACCGTTAATAAGGAGCCCCGCCGATACACATCGGCAAACTACAAAACAAACTGCACTCCTTGTATATCTTTACCATTGCAGTAGCCCTATTGTTATAGACCTACCAATTAGCTTTAAAACTTAATTTCATGTATATTGCGGATAAGGTCCCCGTTTTGACGTTCTGCACCGAGGCATCCGAGAACCTAAGTAGGCAATTGCCTAGGATGTTTAGAATCTCAACAAATTATAACTATGTATTGAGAACGATATTCTGTCGCGGAAGAAAATACTTCTTTCTAGGCACTGGAAGAATGAGATGACCTGTTCGAAAATACTCAATATTTTGTAACCGTTGCCCGACAGTGGTTAGAAACTCATCTTCTCAGAAGCTGGAGCGTCTTCCATTATTGAAAATCTAGATGTTCACGAAAGTATTGGAGTACGAAATTATTATCTTTACATGATGAATGGAATGAGACATATACGTGGAATTATTTGTGTTATGATTATGTATAATATATCATACCGAATAACGTAAGCAGAACGATGGTGCCAACAATTCCTGTAAATGGGAACGATGAATGGAAAAGTTTGGGAACCCTTGCTCTAGAACAAGGCCATTGGCATCGTGGGAAGTTATTCTAAGATTATTTTCAATTTACTGTTGGCGTATTGTTGTTAAGGGGAAAGAGGCAAAGATAAAGATATACTCTTATATAGAAATATTTAGCGGCAATAAGTTTGAGTTGGGACTAATTCTTGATCTTCTGTAGACCACGATTAGAGTTAACTGTATGTCTCATTCCATGATCTACCGGCATAATTTACGACGGTATCACCAGCACGGCAATAAAAAGCTCGTTATTCTCTTGACTGCGAGATAGTAGGTTGTCATTGTATATTAGAATAGCAGGCCCCGTAACAGGTTCCTGAGCTAATCCTGTATAAAAACGTATGAGTTCACTTCCTTGGGCTTTTAATTTTACTATTTTGGTTCGTCAGTTACGAACGACGGGGGTAAATTTAATTCATCACTTTCACGCAGTTTTTTTGATATCTTACTCCTCTAAGACAATATGTAAACATTTAAAAAATGTGACGTGAATATTTGTTCCAGTCATTTTTTTTTTCAAAATAAAATGCTAAATAGACTAGTAGCTCTCTACTTACGACAGAAGTACGAATGGAGAATATGCACACGAATTGTTGGGTAAATTATTGTTTTTAACGTCACCTATTAACGAGTGTTTCTGTATTGCGAACGTTCAGAACTGAAATTGTTATATAAATGAAAACGAATGGATTACAGAATGAAATACATCACCGCAAAGTAATAGAATTTGTCAGAAACCCTCTCCAAAAAATAAAAGGACTAAGCCCAAAGTTTTCCATGTTCTACGGCGTTGTGTCGACGAAGAATCAAATGCCTTAGAAAGAATCTGATTGAAAGCTTAGAAAGGGGAGACCCATACTGCTCTAAAACGTATTTATTGAAGACGCTGCATTAAAGGATAACTAGCAGGCCCATGCTAAAGCTTCAAATATTTCGCAATAACAATTTTTACTAAAGAAAAAATATATTTTGGCAATACACCTTCGTTACCCTTCGCAAGCAGTTTTGAAATGACGATTTTTTACATTATAAAGCTTAATTAGTACCTTCAATATACATTAAGTTTTTATTATATGCGTAATCCCAATGTGAGGTCCCTTTAGGAAAGGGCAACTGGTCGTGCTGTACAGGATCTTAGTATCTGGTCTGAGATTTTCCAAACCAAGGAGGATGTGTGAAATAAGAATGGGAAGTTAGCCCATCTCTCTGCTCGGTTTATTTATTTATTTATTTATTTATTTATTTATTTATTTATTTATTTATTTATTTATTTATTTATTTATTTATTTATTTATTTATTTATTTATTTATTTATTTATTTATTTATTTATTTATTTATTTATTTATTTATTTATTTATTTATTTATTTATTTATTTATTTATTTATTTATTTATTTATTTATTTATTTATTTATTTATTTATTTATTTATTTATTTATTTATTTAATGTAAAAACAGTTAAAAAATGTGTGTGACGTGCTATGGGGAAGTGAATTATGTGCACGTTTTCAAAATTCTGTGGTCCCTACACGAAACCATATATTACTTGGATTTTGAAAACAGAAAAAAATTAGCGTTTTTTGCAAGGATTGTAAAAAATGAATGTGAAGAATGACAATACTAATTGGAAGAGGATGAGGGATCGTGCGGTCCGCAGCTCTTTGTTTAGATATTGGTCCATCATCCTCCAGGAACTCATACGAGCAAACCATGAAAACTACAACAAAAATCAAAGAAATATATAGATATTTCTTTATAATATAGAATACAAAATTTTTATAATATAGATTGCAAACTTTCCAATACGCATAAAAATTGAAATAAAACTAGACAGAGTCCGGTCATATGAGAAGTCTATGGTTTCGTTAGATCTAGGGACTTGAGGAAAATCTCCGAAAGAAACGAATCTTCCAATTCTGCCTGAAAAATGCAAATACTGACTGTTATCCCGCCAATCCGCAGACTGTGGGTTCCCACTGAATTGTCATACTCAGTAGGTAACTGCTTACGACACATCTAAAGTTTTACAATAGCAAGACTCCAAAGAAGAGGCCGCCCGCCTGTAAATGTTTGTTATTCACGTGTTACATATTGATAGTCAACTTTTTTATCATCATGGAAAGTAACAGTTGTTCTACGTATCCAGGTATGTAATTATAAGATATTGCTGTATTGTGAATACTGTTTTTGTTAAAATATTTAATTTGTTGCTGTGGTATACGAAAGTATTTTATGTTCTTTATCAGTATGAGTGCACCTTTTTGGAAAACCATTTTTTGTGCTTTTGTTCCGCAGAATGTTTGCTGCTAGAGGCCAATAGTTACTTCTACTATTTTACCACGGAACCTGTTTCTATTCTCATGAGATCCTGATGTAATGGCTAGTGCATCTCTTTCACCTTTGGCGCTAGGGTTGAAACTGTCAAACAAACACACCAACAATCACATGTTGATAAATCTGTTTTTTTCACTTAATATTACACAATTAGATAGAGGTATTTATATCACTCATAATTATATAGTACATTTATACGATCTTGTTTTACCCATTTTCTTTCCTATAATGATAAATAAGATTACAATGTAAGGGGAGTAAAACTTTTCAACTTTACTGAAAACAGCGTATATCATTCCTAGAATATAATGTAAGATTTTTTATTTATGCGTCGTTCTTGTAATGTACAATTTAGAATTAACTGCCATGAATTTTCCCCCTAACGGTCCATTTATGAAATGGGTACCCAAATCAAGTGTTTCAAGTTGTGTTTCGTGTAACTACCGTTCATTACGTTGGTGCGCAGAATCATCTGAAGCAGGGAATCCGAAGGAACTCCTCTGAGTCTGTGTTATCACGACTTCTCTTCCCTGCCGACGGAGATGGTCAACGTACTACGCAGAAACAAACGGCGACAGCCAAAAGGGCTGGGGCCATGCATAATTGAACGAGTCATAAGCAAACCAATGAGCCTTTCTGATATTAAATACAGAAATATAATTTCGTTTCTGCCCGGGGAAAGTACACAAACGGAGAAGTAAGGGCGCGCTGACTTCGGAATGTGTGTAAACGCGAAGTTTCCCCATTGGAATTGGGGGCGCGGGCCGGCGAGAGTGCTGGCTGAATTTCCTGCCTATAGAAAGTTTTCGGGAGCTGGCAGAACGCGTGGCGTATGAGGAGGGTGAGACGGAGGTGGAGTTGGATGGCGGATGGGAGGCAGAGGAAATGAGACAACGACGAGACACGAGTTGAGGGACTGGGCCGGAGGTCAGTCGAGGAGATGTACGTGCTTTTTCCTGCCGATGCCGTCTCCGTTTTAGAGCTTCCCAAACCCCGCATGTTTTGCTGGCCATGTCTGAAAGAGGTAACAGGCCAACATAGGAACCACCAGAGTAATGTGGGTGGATAAAAGATAGTTAATAGGAAAAATGAAGGAAAAGAGATTTGTTTATTTATTTAACATTAAAAAATGGAAATGAATATGGAGGATAAGTACACTCTGTGTACGATAACTTGAGCTTCATACCCTTATCACCGTTCTTATTAACTGCGAACAAAGGTAGTAACAAAACTGTGGCAATCTTACATATCAAATATTTCCTCCTATGTAATAGAAACTTTTTGCATCGGCAAACGTGTTACAATTTTTGTCGTTAACTCACATCGAACCACACATGAAGGAATCAACTCACCACCGCAAAAACGAAGAAATTGATAACTTGATGATTCTGCTGACGAAAATGAAAGAAAATTGAACAAAAATTGAAAGATTAAAAATAAAGAAAGTATAATAGAAAATGATTGATCAATAGTGATTCCGGGCGCGTCAACTACAAACGTCGTTAGTCCCGTAAGTGTAGTGCTTTTTATCGTGAGGTGACGGTGATCGTTAGCAACTGGATGGCGAGATGCGGCGCCGACCTACCACCAACTAGCGGGGTTGTCCTCAACTAGGCACCTCCCACCAGCGGAGCACCGCCCCAGTCGGGACGAGATCTAAGTCGCCGACCGATCTCCCGGCATGAGTGGTAGTGTAGTGCATACTACTGTAAGTGTGGGTGTGTATGGGGCGATAATAAGATAAGAAAGAGGAAGGAACGATCGCCCGCGGTCTGTGGCCTGTTTGTTAGGGAACTGCTCCGGTATTCGCCTGGTATTGATCGGAGAAACTATGGAAAAGTGGATTTCTCTTCCAGATAGGGATTGAATTCGACCTAGCTGAAAAGCTAGTGTGGAAAATCCTGCCGCCGCCCAGACTCGAGCCAAGGACCTCCCGGCAAAAGGCACTGTAGTGACATCAGTTAGTGCACTGAGCCGCCGCTCCCGGTTGAATAGAAACATAAGAAGAAAAATTGAAGAAGAAATATCGAAGAAGAATCAGAAATATGGAAGACGAAGAAGAAGAAGCAGAAATATCGAAGACGAAGAAGAAGAATCAGAAATATCAAAGAAGAAGAGGAAGAAGAAGAAGAGGAAGAAGAAGAAGAGTAAGAAGAAGAAGAAGAGGAAGAAGAAGAATCAGAAATATGGAAGAAGCATCAGAAAAATTGAAGAAGCATCAGAAAAATTGAAGATGCATCGTAAAAATTGAAGAAGCATCGGAAAAATTGAAGAAGCATCAGAAAAATTGAAGAAGCATCATTGAAGAAGCGAAAATCAGAAAAATTGAAGAAGCATAAAAAATGAAAGAAAATCAGAAAAATTAAAGAAAAACCAGGAAAATTAAAGAAGTCAGAAAAATGGAAGAAGAACAAGTACAAGAAGAATGAAGGAAATGGAAGTATAGGCATGGTGTGCGCAACTACTTGGCGGCGCGTTGCGCCGCGAGGGCCGCGCGCAGGGAGGCGACGGCGGGGCCGGCGGCCTCCGCCCAGCGCCCCCGCCACCGCCGCGTGTACAGCCAGCGCCAGGTGCAGGAATTGCGCGAACTGCGCCACGCCCACCAGCGGCAGCAGCGCCGACCCGCGCCCGCACGCAGGCCGGCCAGGCGCAACCACAGCGGACGCAGCGAGCCACACGCCCGCGCAGGACATTGCGCGTAATATGTCGTGTGTTCCGGTCCCTTCCCTTCCCATCCCTTCCTTCCCTAAGTTAAATTTCCTAAGAAAATTCTTCCTCCCCCTCGATAGATTGATAAATCCGGTCATGTCCACTGTCATTGTCATTAGTCCCATAAATATAGTACATGTGTTTTCCTCAAGCGGTGGCTATGATCTTATTACTTTTATTTTAGTATTATTATTATTATATAATTTGCGATAGATATAATACCGTATTTATGTAATTAGCCGCCAATTTATTATCTTTATCTTCCCCCGCTGGATGGTGAGATCCGGCGTCAACCTAACGTCGGCGAAAAGAGTTTTCTCCAAAAAGGTTATCTCCCACTATGGGGGCACCACCCTGTCCGGGACAAGCTCTAAGCTCCCGACCAGTCTCCCGGCTTGTGTGTTAATGTAGGGCATGTGAGAGTGTGTAATTAAGGGACGAGGATAGGACAAGAAAGAGGAAGGAAAACTTGCGCTCCGTCCGTGCCCCGTTTCATAGGGTAGTATTCCAGCATTCGCCTGATATCAGAGAAACCATTCCTCTCCCTCAAGTGTCTGCTCACATGTGCTCTCTCTTTTACCGTGACGTCTATAAGAAAAGGATAATTCAAAATTCCGTTATTCGGACGTGTGAGACGCAGGTACGTCAAGATGCGATAAGTCGTGTGATATATTCTTGTGAAATCATTGGCGAGCAAGTGAAAAATGAACACTGTTTCAAACCCTTTGGACACACATGACCAGCGACCGTCAAATCGGCGCTGCGAAGGGGTTGCCATCTCCCCAAGTACCATCGCGAAGTCCCTGGGAGAACAGCGAATGTGAAATTGCCGAAATAGATGGAGACGGAGGAATGGCAATGTGGGACTGTAAAGATAGTTCGTCATTTTTCCACATGTTGCGGGAGGCTGCCCCACTGTGTCTGCCTGTCCAACTGACTCTCTGCCTGTTATCTGCCTGGCTGTCTGCCTGGCTGACTGACTGGCTGTCTGACTGGCTGTCTGGCTGTCTGGCTGTCTGGCTGTCTGGCTGGCTGTCTGTCTCTCTGGCTGGCTGGCTGGCTGACTGTCTGTCTGTCTGACTGTCTGTCTGTCTGTCTGTCTGTCTGTCTGTCTGTCTGTCTGTCTGCCTGTCTGACTGACTGATTGGTTGTCTGTCTGACTGGCTGTCTGTCTGACTGGCTATCTGTTTGACTGGCTGTCTGTCTGACTGGCTGTCTGTCTGACTGGCTGTTTGTCTGACTGTCTGTCTGTCTGACTGTCTGTCTGTCTGACTGTCTGTCTGTCTGTCTGTCTGACTGTCTGTCTGTCTGTCTGTCTGTCTGACTGTCTGTCTGTCTGTCTGACTGTCTGACTGTCTGACTGTCTGTCTGTCTGGTTGTCTATCCGTCCGTCCGGCTCTGTTTTTTCGTCTTCGTGACACTCCGTCCATATTCTGTCCGTCCGTCCTTCTACGGTCAACCCTACAACTCTCCTGGGTTTAGCAACTGTGAAAACAATGGCGCAGTACTCATTTTCGTTGAAATGTGTTATTTAGAAAATCGCAGAAGTTCGAAATTTTTTCACCGTCTTCTACAATATTGAAGTAGAGTTTTCTTCCTTATATCTTGTGTAAGATCATTTTCAACTTGTCAAAAATATGTGTAGTTTTTGCATAATTTTGCGTAAAATATAGGCAATTTATTTCTATTAATCTCTCTTTCAAAAAATTATTTTCTCAAGAATGGCTCAATATAAAAAAAATTCTATAGATAGATCGAAGGCCGGTTAAAAATCGTCCATTTTTGTTGAACTCTTCGAATATTTTTGGGAATTGCCAAAGTTGCTGTTGATACATTACCAGTTTACATTAATAATGCTGATAATGTAATAACGTGTCACACATATATCACAATGTTCTCCGTTCGTAAGTAATAAACTTTCTGCGTTAGTAAATAATGAATACATGTGTATACACTCAATATTGGAGTGCTATAAATGTGATATTTCTTAACCTGGAGACCTGTAACCTGGCTGTGTCTATAACTAGGATAAATTGTAAATAATTATTGTTTCATTAAATTAGATTTCGTTTAGATTTATTTTTCATATGCGATTTGCTTTCATACTTATTACTTTCTATGAATCATAAAATGTTTGATATTCTTTTGACACATGTTTCCGTAGAAGAGATTAATTTTTGTCCATACCGTCGAAAGCGGCTTGTAATAAATGGAAAATTGACACAATAATAACTCATTGCACTTCAAATACGCATGTCAAAAGCGCTTCATCTCTATGTCGATTTAACAATTCTCTGCCGAAATCAAATCCGGGGACGTTGATCTATTCAGCTAGCGACGTGCCTAGGCCACCGTGGACGTCAAACAGGTTGAACCAGCATTCAAAGATCAAAGCCATGCGCGTTGATTGCCGGGTGGAACTTGATTGTCAGTCCAGAATGCAATTCTGCGGTTTGGTTCTACTCAAACATCGGCAGCAAGAATCATCTTCCTTTTGCTATGGATATTTTCGATTTGTTTTGCTGTACCATGTAATAACCCGTAAATAAACAGTGTGCTATAGCATGCGTGATGCCAAAAATTCTCGGAAAGCATGACGCAAGAAAAGAATAATGCGGATTTATGAACTGGCGATGTACTTCTGTAGTTGATGATCTATCAAGCAACAAATTTTTACTAATCAATGAGCAGTATTAGAGAAAAATAATTTTGCACTTCACAGTATACGTGTACTCTTTGTTCGTGTTTCAAACAGCATTTAATAATCCCGTCATTTTATTTTCAGTGGTTTCATTTTATGTTGAAATAATTCAACTCGAGTCTATTACTGAGAGAAGTAATTTTACTTTATAGACGATATCGCATTTGCGATAACTTTCAAAGATTCTCATGAACATACAGAACGAGTTACTTCAGGTGGAAAAAAAATATGACCGTCGTCTTCTCATTAGGTGAACAAATTTGTCTAATTGAATTTAGCTGAGAAACTCTTCGTAGGTCAGTCACTATGTATCCGGCGTAGGAAAATATTTCGTCAGATTTTTTCTCACCGGTTTTAGGTTTTATTTGGCGCTGAATTCGAATGTTAGAGTTGCCACTTCAGAAAATGAAGCTTCATAAAGGAGATTGCCAAAATAAAAGTTTTTTGTACAAATATTTTCACTTTTTTGTACAGATACATTGTCGACTGCAAGGTCCATCCAAGTAATAACGAAAAATACAAGTTTCAAATTCGGAAAATGTATTCTGGAAAGGCTGATAACTTCATCAACGCGATCTATACCACCCATACTTTATTTGTATGTTTTAGTAACACTGGGTTGAGACAAATTTATAATTTTTACTCACATTGACAGTGTCTTTTAACGGGCTTCATTCCCAACAATCCGTTAATGCTACTGTTACATTATTGTCAAACCTCGTACATACAAAGATGCCATCATTTCTTTCTATAACGTTTTAAATGGTTCCTCGTGGCTGTTTGGTCAGTTCTTTATTTAACTTCGTTAAACTTCGATTTTTCTATATTGGCTGATGGCATTCAGTCATTGTTACTCCTCGTGGCTTATAAAATGAGTCTTTTAAACATTGGTAAGCACTTTTTGTGAGGCCACGAGCGCCTTCAAGAAGAACGTTCGCGAATTTATTTAAAAAAATCATTATATAAGACGGGAAATCTAACAATGAACTAATGTCATCGGCCACTATAGAAAAATCGAAGTATAGACGACAATTTTGTGAAATTCTGTTTTGGAGCATTGTCTCTGGGCCGATTCTATAGGCCCTTTACTTTACAAACATGAGATATTTTATACCCACATATTAGTTTCAGGGATGTAGAATAGAATTTTAAGCGCCACAATACGTTTCAGAGGTAATAAATGGTGTACTGGGAATGCACACAACGCCACAACAGAAAACACTTATACCTTACGCAGGATACGCAATAGACAACTCTGGTGTATGAGTGAAGTTCATTTGTGTGCTTCGTCCTACGATCTTCATCTACTTCCGCTAAGGTATTTGAGGTGATTGGCTAAAATCGTGGTGTCAACGCTCCTTAACATACCGATGCATCTGCTGGCTGCTTGCTGTTTACGCCATAGCCAATGGTTTACCACTGTAGGATTAAGGTATCAGCAGGAAGTTAATCACCAGACTAGTAATATACACGAACCGTTGCGAGCCGTCTCGTGCCTGATTGCAGTTACGACGAGACAATTGCAATGCGATAATGACTCATTAGAGTACTTGTATATAATATGGAAATCTGTTTTTTTGTATAAGTATGTTTTTAGCGAATATTTTTCTTATAGTACAAAGGTACTACAACTGACGTAAAGTGAGTTAAGATGTGTGTAGATTTACTGAAGTCCTAATTTTATCTGTCGACGAGCGAACTTTCAAACTGACAGTCGCCCTAGAAGCAGCCAACAATCCCCATTATCGTCGGCCGTGCACTCGCCTCCGCTGCTCGCCAGCGTCCTTCGGGCGGACACATACGTCACGGAGCCGCTCGGCGAGGAGCGGGTGGGGCGGGGTGGGGTGGGGCGGGTGGGGGTGGGGCGGGTACGGGGCGGGGCGGCGACGCGTGGGGCCATGTGTGCGGCGGGCCAAATCGCGTGGGCCGGGAATCGCCGAGATTAATGATTGGACGCCGAACCGCGTCCTGCCTCACAGACTCGCTTCACCCGCCCTGGCTAAGGCCGCGTCGCACCACGCTCCAATCCACCACGTCCCGCCACGCTCCGCCACGCCCTACACGCCCCCTGCTACGCTACACTACACCACGCCGTGCCACACCACGCCATCTGCCATGCCGCGATCGTCGCTCTACACTCCCACCCCATCCCACCACGCTCCACCACGCCATACACGTCCTTTGCTACGCTACAATACGCCACGTCGTGCCACAACACGCCACCCGCCATACCGCGATCGCTGCACTTAACTCCAATCCACCACGTTCGCCAAGCTCCACCACGCTCTACACGCCCCTTTACTATGCTACGCCACGCCACGCAGCGCTACGCCACCCGTCATACCGCGATGCGTCGCACTACGCGCTGACCCACCCAGTCCCGCCACACTCCCCCACGCCCTATCCCCTTACTATGCACTGCGAGAAGTGGCTCAGTACATTAACTGATGTCACTGCAGTTCCTCTGACCGGGAGGTCACAGGTTCGAGGCTGCTCTGACTGCGCGGGCCATGGACCGCGCACTCTCTCTCCTTCCCCTTACTTTTCCTATCCTCACCCCTTACACACACTTACACTAACATGCACTACACTACAAGACATGAAGAGAGACTGGTCGGGAGCTTAGAGCTTCTCCCGGCTGGGTAGTGCCCCACTGGTGAGAGATACCTGGTTGAGGGAATCCCACTAGCTAACGGTATGTCTGCGTCGAATCTCGCCATCTAGCGGGGGAAGATCACCGCCACCTCCCGATGAAAACGCCATGCACTACACTTAAGGGACGAATGACCTCGTTAGTTGCCGTGCCCGGAATCACTAACAATCAACCAAACAGCCCATGCTGCGCTACGCCACGCCATGTGCCGAACCACCCTGCGCCACGCCACCCGCCATGCTGGCACTGCGCTTGCACCTACCTAGACCCGCCACGCTCCGCCACGCCCCACACCCTTGCTACGCTACGCCACACCGCGCCACGCTACGTGCCGATCCTTGCCACGCCATTCCCATGCTGCGCTGCGCCGCACCTCGCACCGCCACGCGCACCGCCTCACGCATCGCCACACGCACCGCCACACGCACCGCCACACGCACCGCCACACGCACCGCCACACGCACCGCCACACGCACCGCCACACGCACCGCCACACGCACCGCCACACGCACCGCCACACGCACCGCCACACGCACCGCCACACGCACCGCCACACTGTTCTGGATGGGACAGTGCTCTGCCACACCCCTTTTCCATCTCGCCAAATCACTCCCACGCACAGCGTGGCCTACGAGTGCAAGCATATTTTGTAAACACGTATATTTTGTAATATTTTTGTTGTATCAATTTAAAATGCCCGCCCGGAAGTAGTAAACTCTGTGCTGTGTTTTCTACAATGTTGTTTAAGATTTTTTTATAAGTAGTAATGAAACCTGCAAAATTTGAAAAGTTGGTTGCATTATTGACCTTTTTTCTTTTCTTCTAGGGTAAGGTAATAGTGCATATTAGTGTGGAACAGTCCCCCAAGGAACCCCTAAACTTTGAAAATCATCTACAAAGATAATTATGTTCAATTAGAGCTAATGGAAATTGATGATGTAGGTCAACTAATAAGTTTCGTTATACTGCAAATAGTTTAAATAGAATATATTAACTCTCTCATTTTAACCGAAAGTAAGAGTTCTGTAAGACAACCAAACAATGTGACACGATTATTTGGACGATTTTTAACTAATGATTTAAACGGCGTTTTCTTCTATCACTGAATTTTCTTCTTTTTTCGGAGTGTGGTTAGAAAAAAAGAAGTATTCGGTCTAAATGCGGGATTTCCATTTTCTTTCAGGGGCGTTATCCCTCTCTTTTAAATTGATCATTCCGTCTTCTTTATGATAAATATACAAGAAAATAGTAAGTGAAGGTGAGTCATCATTTAAAAATGTCCCAGTGACATACATTTGTTCCGTGACAGTGAAACATTGTTTTGTGGCACGGCTAAACTCAGTAAATGTAGTAAACTCAGTTACATTTGTTTTTTTTTTGAAGTTCATATCAAACGTTCATTTATAAGTGCAGTGCTGTTCGTTTACAGAGAAGTTTAGATTCAAAACAATGTCCCTATGGCGCACTCAGGAGCTTGTCCATTCGATGCAGGGATATTGTAATTCTAAAATACTACTAATTTTACAGGAAGTAAGAAAATGCTCGAATACTTGTTGTTCCCTCGCTTGAAATGTTTATTTATAGAACGTCAAAAACAACTAAAAACCATGTGTGACGTACTATGGGGGAAATGTATTCTTGCACGATTTGTTAAATCGTGGATCCCTACCCTAACCTATACAGAATTTGAATTCTGAATACAAAAACGTATCAGTCTCATCTCAGCTACATCTCTAGGACCATTTACAGTACAAATTTAGTCTAGATTATGAACGCAAGCAACATAATACACAACCACAAAATGGAACTAAGTATTTGAAACGGTGCGAACTAACACCACTTCTGTTGCGCCTAGTCCGACTGCACCTCCAGTGGATGTACAGGCGACTTGACTCCCTTTGTTTTGATTTAATTAAATTTTTGATGACCAAACATGGGTGGCTAAATTTAAACGAAGGTGCTAAAAACGCACATACTTTCTCACATTATTTCAAACTTTTTGGAATTCATGGAAATTCAGAAAATTTAACAAACCTTAGACCTGAGCCATTTTTAAGTGCCCCTTGCTGTATCCGAGGAAAATATTTAATCAAAAAATTTAGAGGCATTTTGAGAAAGAATGGAAGATGTTGAGGCTTCATTCAAAATAGCCTCCTTCCCTCCCCCCCCAAAAGCGGTTTAAACTCGCAGTGCTTTGAGTTTATTAAGATCGAATATCAATTTTGGAGACTATCGGCAGAACGGTGTACGCTCCAGCGTTGACCACAAACGAACGGACTGACAGACGTTGCGCCAATTAAGTTTTAGGATGGACCCACAAAACGTGAATTCTCACTACACGTGTTACAAGGAGAAAATTTTCTACTTACAGGATCGCGATTTATCCACTTTTTCGTTACCGTGCCTGTACGAATTTTCTTGTCTAATATCGCTTTATTTCGTCTGCAGCATTGCAATACATTCTCTTTACTAAGTCAGTACATAGTAAGGAAAGAAAGTAAAAATGCAGAGTAGAGAGTAAGAGTAAGAGTAAAAATAAGAGACAAGTGCGCAAAAAAATTGTGCGTACCTAGGTTTACTCCTTTTTTAGGATTTTTACGTAAATGAATAGTCATTCAAAATTCATGCCATAATGAAACAGAATTTTTGATATTAGTCACTCATTAAATTAACTAAACTGAAAAATTTAATTTTTGGTGAATTTCATCATAAAGAGATTTTATTGGAGTCTTGAGATGATATATTGAAGAAGATTAAAAGAATAGTTGAATAGATGATTGAACAAGTAATGAAAAAAAGTAGTGAAAGTTTTTCTGTTACTGTTAATCCTAGAAGTATTTATTTATTTAACGTCAAAAAACAGTATTCAACCAATATGATTAAAAGAGGAATGCGTTTTTCGTGACCATGAAGTATACGCATCTGGATAATCAGAATATCGTCGTGGTATTCCAGCTAAACCTAGGAAGTGTTCAGGAAAAAATGTTAAGTTTACCCAAACAAATATTACTGTCAATTGTATTTGTTATCATTTTGAATTTATTGTTAGTCTCGTAAAAAAATGGATATCAAAGTATAAATCCTGCTATGATAGCAAATATTGCTCCTATAGATAATACATAATGGAAGAGGGAGCTGCGACATGATCTTTTTCGAGCTGCTGATCAAACTCGAATTCATTACATTCCGACTCTGATGCTAAACCACTACTCGAAAAACTACTTCACTCTTCACGATCTTGAAGCATGCTATACGTCTTCTCGCGTACGACTCAATAAAATGTTCAACTTTGAGACATACATTCGCATACATTTGGCATTTCCGTTCTTTCTAAATTTGACATGATAGTTATAACGGAACCTATGGATTTCGCGCCAGTAATGTTTTTTGATACCGATATTGCATTCGCGGATTATCCATTTTACGCGGATAATGATTAGTTTCTGTATCACCAGTTTCGATCGAGTGAGTTTCGATGCTTTAAAAATAGGAAATATTACAATGCAGATAGTCGTAAGAAAACACTGCATATTGAGGGGAAAATGGTAATAACATTTTTCTTTTGCGAGGTTTAGAGTAGTTGGTAGTTTAGTCCAGTAGTGGAGTAAATTCTTTACTCCACTATTCTTGGGAGTACCAGGTTATCTTTTTTAAGGTTGGTAGTATTTAAAAGTATTTTTTGGTGTTCTGTTATTATTAGTTCTTCATACATGTAAGGGTTTATGTGTCCAATGACACTCATTATTTCCAAGGTATGCACGTTGTCTCTTGAAATCAAAAATTCCGTTTGAATTATCAGAATCCAATCATTACTGGAATAGGAAAAAAGTGTTATGCAATATTTCCCCCTACGTATATCAAAACATGCTTTCTTTACAGTAATTCTTCAAGGCACGCACACACGCACGCGCGCGCACGCCCCCCCCACACACACATACACACACACACAAATGATGCTGAAGAGGCTGTATCTTCTTCTTAGTTAAACAGATCATATATCTTCTTTGTCTTTCTATTAACAAGGGTAAATTTTATATCTATGTTTATTCCTAAATGTTGAGCCTCGTCACAAATGCTGGACTGAGAATTCCACGAAATTACAGACCGCGTATTTTTTTACCAATTGAGCTATGCGTCTAGATCCCTGTTTCCAATACGTACGAGCTATTTTTTTTTGTTGGTGGACTTCCGCTAATATGAAGTTAAAGATCGCCAGCGTGCATAAGTAAATGACCTACCTTTCATTCTGTAATCATATTATTATTTATTAGCTTATTATATATATTAATAATATATTATATTAACCTAGCAATGAACCCTGACGTATTCCTATCATTACTATTTTCACGAGTAAGAATATTTATTCGACAGTGGCAAGTTTCTGTGTCCGACGTATCTTTTATCCACAATATTTTGGATGATAAAATGGTTATGTTTTTACACTTTACTACGAACAGATCATGATCACGATTACCTAAGATCTTATTTAGGTGAAGTATGATTCATAAGTTTTAGGTAGCGACATCGATGCAGATGTTCAATAACTCCTTGGAAGCTATTTTGATACTCTACCCTGGCGTAAATCCTGATTAGTGCGCATCATGTCGTCGATCGTCATTTAAATACGAGTATACGTGTCACAGAAAGATTTACACAATTATCTCAATTAAAATGCTAAAAGGTCAAAAGTCACTGTGACTAGAAGCAACTAATGACTGGGAAACAGGGAAGGACGAACGTTAAGAAATTTCCAAGCCTGAGGATATAAGGCGTAAAAGAAATATACACACCAATAATCAGTGTGAAAGCAGAAACTGTAAGAATTGATTGCGTTTAGTTTCAATGATTGAAACATTCCGAATATGTAACTTCTTTCAATATGAAGTAAACCTTCAATATTTTCATAGAAACTCAGACACGAACATAAGAAAATAATACAGGCAAAACTATATATCTAGTAGACATGTTTAATTTCCCTTGTAATGTCTATTTCATATATATCAATTCCGGTGTATTAATTTTGCGAATGCGCCGATATAAACTGGTGTCAGAAATACATATTAGTATAGAACAAAAATTAATTAAATATTAGTTAAATATTGGCGGATGTTGAATTTCCCGTATGACGGAAAATGCAAATGAATTGGAAAGCAAATTTTAGTTATACTGGCATCGCGCCACCTAGCATTTAAAACATAGATTATTTATCAAAAAATATTAATATCTGAGGTGTTAGATTTTCAGAGATCGCCAAGTTCACGAAGAAACAGATTGATATTTATCGATGATTAAAGTCTTGTAAAAATAATTAGTTCTTCTTAAAGAACATTTCAGAGCCACAATGGGATCGTATATTCTCGCTGCAGCGCCTCTGACCGGGAGGTCCTAGGTTCGAGTCCTGACGGCGGCAGGATTTCCGACACTAGTTTTTCAGCTAGGTCCAATTCAATCGCTGTTTGGAGGAGAGTTCTAGCGGCTCTGATCGGTAGTTTTTCGTGGTTTCTTCGATCAACACCAGGCGAATGATGGAGCAGTACCCTACCAAACGGGCCACAGACCGCGCGCGATCTGTTCTTCCTCTTCCTTGTCCTATCCTCTCCCCTTGCACACACACTTACACTAACATGCACTACACTACCATATATTCCGGGAGACCGGTCGGGAGATTAGAGCTTGTCCCCACTGGGGCGGTGCCCCGCTGGTGGGAGAGTCCTGGTTAGGGGGAAACCCCACTAGCCGACGGTAGGTCGGCGCCGGATCTCGCCATCCAGCGGGGGAAAATCACCGCCATCTCCCGAAAAAAACATGCACTACACTAACGGAACTAATGACCAAAGCAGTTGACGCGCCCGGAAATACGAAAAAATCAATCAATATATCCTCGCTCACGTTTTTTGCATTTAAACGACTGAAAAGTTCTAGAAAGGAAAATAAGAAAATAAGATTCTAAAATTAATATGAAGCTTGAGGATATCAGTTAATTAGAAGCATATTACACTATAAACAATATGTGATGACAATTTAAACAACACTGATAAACATCATGCGAACTAGCATATCGCTTTTCTTTCTCTAGAACGGGATTTCTTTTACATACGTGTTTTTAGCAATTGGTAGCTGAGTTTTCATAGTCGAAGAGGCGACCTACGTTAATGCCTCAATGACGTGGCCTATTTTTGTCGGTTCTGCATGGATGTAAATTCTTGAGGCACGCCGCTTTGAGTCGCTGTTTGCATAGTTTTGCCCAATGAAATCTCGTGTAAATACATGGAGCTCGGATTTCTCCATGCTCATGTTAACAGTAATCTAGTGTTGAGATAGCGTGAAGTATATAATGCAGCAGTTGCGACATTATAAAAATAACCTGTAATAAATATTGAAATAATAGGCTGACTCGTGGCTCAAGAGCGAAGTCGCTCGCCTTCCACCAAGGAGATCCGGATTCGATATCCGGACAAGCTCATGTGAAATTTTTTCCAACAAAATAGTGTAGCTGCTTCATAAGGATTAGTCTAAACCCTACCCCTGTCCTAATTTCTCCCAAGTTCTGGCCCCTGGGTAGTGAAGCAGCAGCTTGACGACTAACGGACTTGCGGACTCTGTAATGGAGGATTGCTCCCAAAGACAATGACTAAAAATAACGGAGGATTGCTCCTAATAAGCGCTCAAAACCCAATGAGGTTTATGAGACACGTTGCGTCAAGACGAAGGCGCAACAAATTCTTTAAAAAACGTTATTTTTTTCTCTTCAATAAGAGTATACGTGACCTGCGTAGGATAAACATTCTACTGCCCTTGTGAAAGAGTTTTGTTTGTGCCTTTGCCATAACCATCATCTGTCGGTCAGTCAATTCTCCACACTCGCTTAACCAGATGTTCCACGACATAGGTGTCGGTGACAATTGAGCCTATTCGATTTATTATTTAGTTTCCGGGCGAGTCGAGTGATAAAATCATAAGTTCAGAAAGTGTAGTGCATTTTATATCCTGGGTTTAGTTTGGTGTACCTCTCTCACAGAAGTGTGAGATCTGGCGCTGACCTACACGTAGGCTCTCGGTATTTTCCTCATCGAGTTATCTCCCCCAGCGGTGTACCGCCCCAGCCGCGACCATCTCTAAACTCTCGATTGGTCTCCCGACGTGTGTGATAGGGTAGTGCATGTGCGTGTGAGGCGAGAGAATGGAGAACGATAAGGAAGGGGGAGATCGCACGTGATCCGTGCCATCTTTGGTTGGGTGCTGCTACGACATTCGCCTGGAATTGATAGGAGAAAATACATAAAATTGCCGCAGTGCAACATTCCGCTCTGTCAGAATGCAGATAAATTCCACAGAGCTACCTAGCTAGAGATCGAAATCTGTCTGAGTTCGGACACGAGCCTTAGGACCTCTGTATCAAACTGGTGAACCGGTTGTGGCTACTCAACCACGAATTCAAATGCATGCACAGAGCGGTTAATATATAGATTCTTCTTATTCTGATGTAGCCAAAACGGAAAATTCCAACATGCAAATGTAGAAAAATGGATACGACTAGTGACATTTTCCCCTGAGCTTCCGGTAATGCTTAACATCTGTGATAACCCTCATTAAAGAATTGTGCCAATTTTCATTGGGAAACGACCGTTAAGAGCGGGCCGCTAACCTCGCGCTAACCTGCCTTCCCCGTCCTGCCCTCCGCTCCAATTTGTCGGCGGTACCTGCGGCCCGTGGGTGGGGCCGGGGGAGCAGTGTCCGTCGCAGATCCGTCGCCACCGCCTCCACCGCCGCCGTCAGCAGCCCGAAGGGCACCGCCAGCGCCCACCACAGCGACGCCGCCGCTCTGCGCACAGCGACAACAACAAGAATTGCAATATAACGTCAAGAACTACAGCCATTGCAATATCTCGTCAATAAGAGACGTATCAATAACAGTCTTTGATAGTAATATCCTGTCCTTGCTGGTAATGTCGGGTCCTTGTTGGTAATATCGGGTCCTTTCTGGTAATGTCGGGTGCTTTCTGGTAATGTCGGGTCCTTTCTGGTAATGTCGGGTCCTTTCTGGTAATGTTGGGTCCTTGCTGGTAATGTTGGGTCCCTGCTGGTAATGTGGGGCCTTTGCTGGTAATGTCGGGTCCTTGCTGGTAATGTGGGGTCCTTGCTGGTAATGTGGTGTCCTTGCTGGTAATGTCGGGTCCCTGCTAGTAATGTGGGGTTCCTGCTGGTAATGTCGAGTCCTTGCTGGTAATGTCGTATCCTTGTCGGTTATTTGTCAATGCTAACAATGTCGTGTCATTTTCTAGCCTTGTCGTGGCGATACTACTAATGTCCTGGCGATGCCTATAATGTGTCAATGGCAATAATTCCACGTTTATGGCAAGAATTAATCAATTCCAAGCATGTTGCGCCAATTTGAGAACAATCCGAAAATGGCAAGACTATCGTGCTAATTGTTGTCTTGTCAGGGAGAAAAACATTTTTTATAATAATGGATACACTTCCACCGCTTGGTGGTGGTCTTCCTGTATCGCAGATCTACGGCGCTTGGAAGAATCTCAAGTGTTAATGATACCACGGAACTAAACTGTAATAGTTATCATCAATAGGCCGATATCAAGCAAGTAACTGGCACACTTGATAGCCAAGGTTTATAAACTTCTCGTAATACCATCTTCTTTAAAAAATCAGTAAGATATATCTTTCTTTTGAAAAGGACTACTCATTCGTCATCTTTAATTACAGCTTATTTTGTTTGTTCGTTTCGTTTCTTTTGTTCTTAGCGGCCGGTAGTCTGTTAAAATTGTTGTTGGATGTCGGCCGTTAAGAGTGAGTATGTTAGTGTTATACCGATATGACAGTGAAGTATTACGAGAAACCGTTCACGAGTCCAATAATACTTTACAATTCGCTACTGATCGTCTGGAGAAGAATTCTAGCGGTTGGCTGCTCTGATCGGTAGTTTTCCGTGGTTTCTCCGATCAACACCAGGCGAATGCTGGAGCAGCCCATAATACCCTAACAAACGGGCCACGGACTGCGCGCGATCTCTCCTCCCTCTTCCTTGTTCTATCCTCTCCCCTTACACACACACACACTTACACTAAAATGCACTACACTGCCACATATTCCGGGAGACCGGTTGCGAGCTTAGAGCTTGTCTCGGCTGGGGCGCTGCCCCGCTGGTGGGAGAGTCCTGGTTAGGGTGATACCCCACAAGCCGACGGTAGGTCGGCGCCGGATCTCGCCATCCAGCGGGGGAACATTACCGCATTCTCCCGAGAAAAAACATGAACTACACTAACGGGACTAATGACCAAAGCAGTTGACGCGCCCGGAAACACGAAAAAATCAATCAATCAATCAATCAAGCTACTGATCGTCATCGTGATAGGCTTCTCTCACACTGCCCCTTCTACTAGAAAGGTGCGTACCCATTTTCATGGCTTCGACGTCGGAGGTAAAACAGCGCCCACTATATAAAATATGTTTATAGATCGCCATAAAGCACATTTTCTTTGGTCCCTATTTGAATTCGTTGAAAAAGTGTCGAGTGTACAATTTTTTACAAACCCTCAAAGTGGTCGGTGTAAATTTAAATATTGTGACTTATGAGAGGTCGTTTGATTCTGCAACCCTCTCACGTGTTTAATCATTGATTCTAAACATGTCCGGATACAAGTAATGACCCGGAATCAAGTTTAAAGTTTGTTCCAACCGGTTTTGGCGTGTCTGTACAACTGGAAAGTTGCGTATTTTTTGAATGGATGTTACTCTATCCGAGTCAGCTGACTTTCAGAACAGGAAATACGATGGCGATTGTTTGCTTTCAAACGAGGAACCGGTTCGAGACCGTGCAGCTGATACCATGGGGCGGCCAGAAAAAGAATTCTTGTTCTGGAACGCTCCCAATTCTTTGATGGAACGGTGAGAATCACCCACGTTCCCTTTTCCAGTCGAATTACTTGATGGAGAACACGTACTCTACCAAATGGAAGGATCGTGAATCAGATAACGGACGATGCTTTCGCGATATCTGAAGTGTAATTTGTTAACTGTGCAACTTTTCTTTCAAGGACACAAAACCTGATACCTAAATGAATATTGCGTATCAAGTGGGCATGTCTTATGAGTTGTAACGTTTGGCTTTAGAGGAAATCTTTAATTAAACGTAAAAAAGTGAACAATGGTATGCGGACGTGGCTCTATTCTCTTTTATTAAATCAAATTCAGAGATATTGTCTTCTTTAATCTGTATAATAATAACGAATCGAGAAAAAAATTTGAACTTCTTAAGGTCGATTTTTAACAAATTGTTCATATGGCGGCCACTGTGGTTGTTATAAGTGTAGGGGGAACATTAAGAAGAACATGCAAGGGTAACACGAACACACATAAATATCCATGCCCGAGGCGGAATTCGTATTCACTACTCTTCAAACCGAGGCAGCTACGATCCTTCAGCCTTAGTGACCTCGTCTATCTACTCCGGCAATTCTGAACTTTATCTTCTAAAAAAAAGCAAATACAAATTATGTACATAATTTATTTCAGCCAAATATTGCCGATTCAGAATATGTGGCATTTGTCACAAACATTAGCACAAACATTTCTACATAAAATGCATACAATAGTACACTGCAAAATGCAATATTGAACATTCACTGTAATTGTGATTGCTGGCTTACCCGAAGCGATACCACCGTTTTGTTTCACCTCAGGGATATCAGTATTTATCCGTTTATTAATACAAATTTAAAAGTTTCAATTTAAATTATGCAGAAAAAATATTAAAACTGGAAGTTCTGCGCTCATTGTAAAATGTTACCTTCCGATTAGTTTTCGAATGTCGTTGCGAAGATTGTACAGATTTTTCGATGGAATCAGAATCGTGCAAAGGTCGACGTTCTTGGCACAAAACTAAATCTTCTGGTTTGATCGGCCGTCCATCTCAGAGGTTGGGTAACAAGCTGCGGGCGTATTCGATTTTTCCGTCGAGAAGGGAAGCTCGTGGCTGAAAAGCCGCGCCGGCTACGTAGACGTCAATCCGAACTTGACCATCTTCCTGCGTTCCGTTGTTCCACGCGTCTTTGTGCCTGGGGATTTGATTTGCGGTCGCCGACCAGACGACCAGGACGACGCTACGGTTTCACAATATTGGGTAAATCTTGCGCTGGCCGGCAAGGCGACCTTTCCTTTTTCTCGTTCCGCTTCCCTTTTCTTCTCTCTTCCGCGTCGCTTGGCTTTCTTATCGGTCTGCCCGTCGTTTCCTTACGCCCTCGTACCCACGCCGCGCCTCCCTGTCTCGAGCCATATTCTGCGGAGTTCCTGCTCTTGTTTACAGGCATCCCGTCATACTATTTTTAGAAACGTATCCCAGCTTTGTGTTCCTTTTTGAACGAAAAATATGCATCTCTTTTCTTCTCACGTTTTCTGGTGGTAGTTCCTGTCTTCGCTTTCTAGCAACTTTGCAATATTCGATCATTTCTTTGCAATGCCTTGGAAGTACTGCATTTGCATATAGTTGTTCAGGATTCTGGATTTACTTTCATTAACAGTATTCGTCTGTTCCCCTTCGTTACATTATTGAGTTCCTATTCTGTAAGCACAGTAGCCCCTCAATACTTACCTATACTATAATTTTCAAACTTTCGAGCTCGTCTACCACACCATGATGACGACGATACTTCAAAAAACTAGAATTCCACTTCACCAATTCCACTTCACCCCCACCACCATCAACACCTCTATCTCTACCACCTTCCCCAATCAGTAACCGTAATCACCATAACAATTATGTATTTAAATTTCTCCATATGTGAAACGTCTCATCATTCGTCTACATCCCTGGCCTCAAAACTTTGAATCAGCCTCCAGCATTATCAAATTTACAACAGAATACAAAATTTAAACGATCATGTCTTCCTGTTGCATGGTCTGCTCAAATCGACCTGGTACTACCCACCCAACTTTCCAAAGTCATAGCAACTCACGGACCATCTATTGATGTAACATTTCGACAGTCCGGCTTCCCTGTCGATCTAATTCTCCCCGTCATCCCCGCAACTCTCTCCTTCCCTTTCTTTGTTACTTTCGCTGTCCCCCTCCGCATTCCGCCCACCCCTCCTTACACCCTCCCGCTCTCCGTCACGCAGCCCGCTTCAACCCACTCTTCCCACCCACACTCTCTCTGTTCTCCCGCTCCGCAAAATGATTTACCGGGAGAGGTGGCTCAGGGAATCAACTGATGTCATTGCAGTGGCTCTGGCCGGGAGGTCCGCGGCTTCGATTTCCGATGGTGGCAGGATTTTCGGCACAAGCCAGATAGCTAGGTCGAGTTCTGTCGCTGTCTCGAAGAGAATTCCAGCGGCCGGCTGCTTTGATAGGTAGTTTTCCGTGGTTTCCCGATCAATACCAGGCGAATGCTGGGCAGAACCCTAAGAAACGGGTCAATGCCTGCGCGTAATATTTCCTTCCCATTTCTTGTCCTATCCTCACCCCTTACATACACTTACATTTACTACACTACCGCACATGTGCCGACGGTAGGTCGGCGCCGGATCTCGCCATCCAGCGGGCAACAATCACCCGACACCTCCCGAACGAAAATATGCAGTACTCTCACGGGACTAATGACCTTTGCAATTGACGCGCCCGGAATCACTAGTATTCAATGAATCAATCAATCAGCGAAATACTCTCCCCACCTCTTATTTGGCCCTTTGCTCTTCGCCTCATCGTTCCCGCTCTGCATCGCTGTTTCTCCATGTTTCGCTGATTCTGCACGACTAGCTGGTCTGTCCGTGTCCTGCATGCCACTTCTTCACGTTGTCTTCACCGTTTGGCTTCTAATCGCCCTGGCGAATGCCGGAACAGACCTATATCGACCGGGCCACGGACCAATTTTTCTTTTCTCACCCATGTTCCCTCCCCTCCCCTTTTATTTACTTGCATTACTGTATCACTCATTTCGGAAGTTAAGAGCTCCGGCTGCGTAAGGCTGGTAGAGATACCTGGAGGAAATTTTCCGCCAACAATCTTGTATGTCATCGCCGTACCTTACATTCCAGCAAGAGGAATACAGCCATATCTCGGGTTATAACCTGCACTACACGTACGGATCTAATGACCTAGCGGTAGTTGACGGGCTCGGAAATGCTAAATAATTCATGAAACAATCTAAGTGCCGTGATCCTTTCCGCTCACTGAAGTCGAACAACTTTCCCTGCAGTTCTCCACACATCGCGATCCCCTGTCTCTCGTGTCTCACCATTTCCAATGCACCATTCCTGCCTAGTCATTCCCGCTGTGTCATATTCACGCGCATAGCTAACTGCTCTTCACTGCCTGAGTTGAGCAAACATTCGAAAAGTGACACGTCCATTTGGCAAAAATTGAATTCTGGTGCTTTTACCTAGAATTTTATTTCAAGAGAAAAGAAATAGATGTTTTACGTTACATTAAGTTGCATTTCATTCGTTGAGTTAAAGACGGTGTTGAAAGTTATAAAATGTGGGTTATGTTTTCCCTTTTTTGGAAAAGATTGAAGTGGACATGCGATATTTTGAATGGTTGCTCCTCAGTTTAGCTCAAAGCCGTTATTGCCACTGTCTCTGGAGCGACTCTGACCGGCAGGTCTTAGGGTTCGAGTACCCACGGTAGCGTGTGTTCTACACTAGCAGCATGGCTGGATCGAATTCAGCCACTGCCTGGAGAAGAAATCTATTGGCCAGCTGCACGGACTAATACCAGACGAATGCCGGAGCCGTACCCTAACAGACGGGCCCCGGACCGAAGACGATCTTTCCTTCCTTTTCCTTGTCATATCATCCCCTATTGCACATACACACAGACACATGCACTACACTACCCCACATGTCAGAAGACACGTCAGTTGTTTAGCGCTGGTCTCTGATAGGGCGAGGCCCCTCCAGTGAAATACCTGGACGGAAAATCGGACCGACGCTTCGGGTCAGATCTCACCATCTAGTACATAAGGAACACCGCCACCTCCCGGGATAAAAATTATTTACTACAGTAAGGGAACTTGTAACAGTAGACGTTGACGTTCGCGGAATCATCACTCAATGGAATCAATCATGCACTCCTCACTTTCCTAGCCCCGCCGTCCCCACCGCCCATCCGCATTGCCCCCCCCCTCCCGCTGCCCCCGACGCCCCCGCACACCGTCCGCCGCTGCGGGGTCTCGGAAGGCCGACGCGCGCGCGTCGATCGATGCGCGGACGAAAACAACTTAATCTTACTTGCCAATGATTTGATTCGGGGAGTGTAATTAAGGGGCCGTTTCACGACCGCGCCCCGCGCCTCGGCGCCTGTTTTCCTTTTGTTCGGGGCGCCTGATAGGAAACTAATCCAATCAGGTTTATTGCTCTTTTGAGCGCGCCTTGGGCGAGCAGACGCTCGCTCCCTCCCTCGCTCGCTCGCTCGCTCGCGGCGCTTGGCGCCGGGTGCCCCCCCCCCTCTCACCTCGCTCACACGTCCCCGGCTCATCCCCGCAGCGCCGGCCGCGACTTCTTCTCCCCGCACATTGTCTCCCACACTCCTTGTCTGTCACACCTAGTCCACCCATCTTCTTATCCACCACATG
This sequence comes from Teleogryllus occipitalis, assembly GCA_011170035.1. Lineage (NCBI taxonomy): Eukaryota > Metazoa > Arthropoda > Insecta > Orthoptera > Gryllidae > Teleogryllus > Teleogryllus occipitalis. The sequence goes on along the minus strand of BLKR01009082.1, from coordinate 51,310 downwards.
GTCCTCGATCCCCTCTTCACCCGTGTACCTTCCTGACCCCGACGTCTTCTACTCGTCTCCTTCACTCTGACACCTTCTTCACCCTGAAACCTTCATCCCGACTCCTTCTTCATCCCGACTCCTTCTTCACCCCGACTCCTTCTTCATCCCGACTCCTTCTTCACCCCGACTCCTTCTTCACCCCGACTCCTTCTTCACCTCGACTCCTTCACCCCGACTCGGTCTTCTCCCCGACTCCGTCTGTCTTCACCCCGACTCCGTCTGTCTTCACCCCGCCTTCACCCCGACCACCTACTCCTTCCCCCTACTCTTTCCCCCTACTCTTTCCCCCTACTCTTTCCCCCTATTCCTTCTTCACACAGAATTCTTCGTCACCCCTACGCCCTTTTTAACTCCCACACCTTCTGGGCCCCGAAACCTTCTTGATCCCGAAACCTTCTTGATCCCGATACTTTCTTGACCCCATCACCTTACCTCGACATTTCCTACACCCGACATTATATCAAGCCCATCACCTTCTTGACGCCCATATCGTTTTCAACGTGACATCGTCTGGATACCGACACTTGTTGTCGTCTACACTGTCTTGTCCCCTCAACCACCCTCTACCCAACACATTCTTGCTCTTATCATTTTCACCCCCGTTACTGACTGAACCAAGCCTGCGCCCTAGTTTTTTCTCCGTCGCGTTGTCTCTTAATCCATTGCGTATCCTGTCGTTCTTTACGTTTTCCATATTGTCCTCCTATTGTCGAATTTACAATAACTATTTATATTGGCGGGATTCCTTTTCTCTGTAAATTTGTGCATTTGTTTTCGTGGCAGAGCTTCCCTATTCTTTGCCGTATAAATACGTCCTGGGCACACTGGTCTCCTCCCCACCCCCTCCCTGCTTATTTCTCCACCTTGTCCTCGTTTTCATTCACTCGCTCTTCCGTGCTGCGCTTCTGTCACCGCCTCTTCTCGTTGTTTGAGACCGCCTCCGCGGATTTTACGAATATTGTGTTCAAGACGTGGATGTCGAGTCGTAACAAAACCACGGCTGTCTTGCTGTTCGGGATGTTAATCATGCTTACTTGATTAGTGTGTCTCGTTACAGAGGGTCCCAGTTGGTGCAACAGACTAGACACCCTGAGGCACCTCATAACGACTAGAAAACGCTCAGAGTGGACATGAAAAAGGACACGTTAATTAGCATTTCCTTTTGAATATATTCTGAATATATTGTGGGGGACTTCACGTGTGAACGAGGCAATGTTCTTGACATCAGTTTTTATCGTCCACGTGAGAACAAATTTTAGGATTGTTTGAAACTCACATGGAAAGGCATTATCAAGAAAGTGAAAGATAATGCGAGCACTAAAATTTATCGATCTCGATCCTTTACCCATCACGATCAGGTTTTTCGTCCAGTTTCCCTGATACATTGAGCATATGCTGAGATGGCCCCTTGTGTTGCTTCTGGACATAAATGTAACTTCATTTTCTGTGCACGTCTTCTAGAATTCAGTGGGAAATTCAATTATTCAAGTTATCGTTTCCATGTTGTCGCGGCAGGAAGTATTATTCCGAAGGACAACATGGATCAGAGCCCAAAATTTATTGCTTATTTATCCTTGAAAATAGATTTTATTACATGGGAGCTTTTTTTCTTTTTTCTTTAATTCAAGTAGTATTTGACTTAATGTAGGGATCACAGTATTTTGAAAATGTGCACACAATTCACTTTTCCCTACAGCACCTCATACGCAGTTTTAATTATTTTTTTGACGTAAAATAAAATAAATAAAATATCGTATGGTGAATATGGAAATGTAATCGTACATGGTGAATCTTATGTTAGAAAAATCAGTTTAATTTAGATTGAACTTACCATTATACGTAATTGATAAGGGGTGTCAAAGCCATTGCTTCATGATTACTTGATGTAATGAATTTATTTTCATAGATTATTCTATTTCTAAAATGTGAGAAAGTTTAGAATGAGAAATAAGGTTAAAGAGTTGTCCGAAGACATTCATAGACGAGTTGGTGTTTTTGACAACAGATTTCTTACAACTGATATCACAACTGATACCTCATAATTTGATGCCAGTATATTGGGATTATATCATGGGTATATCGGAAATTTACTAAGTAGTTATGAAATTTGCCTGTGACACTTTAGAAAATGTATTTGTTGGCATGGTTGATTGATTGAACATTAATGACTGTAAAAAATGAAAATTGCGGTCGGCGAAAAACAAAATGATACATTTAGTGAAGAAAAATATACATTGTGAAATGCAGCAGAAAAATATTCGTGTAGATTCATGTTAAAGAGGGGAATAATTCATCATGCGTTTCCATCTCTTTGAAATGAAATTTATTGACTCAAAATTACAATGGGATCTAACTCTAATAGATGTTTGATACATAACATTTGTCGCCTTATAATGAAATAAACTCTCTTCAATTTCTAGGTTTTATCCTGCACACTCTTTTTGTAAAAAGAGGAAAACAAATAAGGACCTTGCGTATGGAGAAGTGTGTTTACGTAAGAAATGATATTTATTCTACCCTGTCAGAATTTCTCTGTCAATTTATAAGCACTTGAAAATATTTTTGATTTAACAGTCGTATACATTACTACTCTCAAAATTATCATTCATCTACAGACTTCCAACAAAGAAAGCTTCAGATTACTTCAGTTTCTTAGCAAATCTAGAGATAACTATGAAAAAAAATTGATCACTCTTTTTATGTCCATTGTTGTGTGTGAAAATTCAGTATTTCAATATTGATTTTGTAGGTAAATCTCGCAAAAAAGAGCAGTTTCCTGGTTTACTTTATTATTTTAATTTAGATATAACCATAAACAGTTTGCAATAACCAAATGCTTCAGGAATCGCGGGTCGCAGTTTATAAGGTTCTTGTCAGAAACAAAAAATATTATTATTTTTCATAAACGCTACATTCCAAATTAACGCGTGCTTTCTTTTTAAAAGGAGAAAATAATTATTATCAGGCAAAAGCGATACTTGGATAACGCAAGGACATCATAACGTATCACCCGGTTTCCATGTCTACTACCGAAAATATATAAAAGGATTTAAAAAACGTAATAGCACAGGCAAAATAATAAAAATCAATGAGGATAGTACGTTTTTTACCGTAGTTTAACAGAATTGTGGTTGGTCTCACGAAACCACTTATTCAACAATATACGCTTCCGAAAATAATTTCTACAAAATTTTTCTTTCCGAAATATCCTCGAAGAAATCCTGAGTCAGCAAACTAAAAAATGAATATTCTGCTGGATTAGATGAATTATCAGATTTTTTTAATAAAAACTTGTGCACCTGCGTTTACATCCCCTTAACTCACATTTTCAATACTTCTTTATGCACAGGAGCATTTCAATTTCAAATTCAAAACTATTCGCCAATTTCTCTTTTGTCAATTTACTTAAAAACATGAGAGACACCTTTTATATGCGAATGGAAACTTCACTCTGGAAGATTTTTTCAGACAAATTTAGAAAATCAAGATCTACGGAAACTGCAATTTTCTTCTTTTTTTAAGAATGCTGAGGTATTTTTAGGTCTTTTATATCTTTTGAAGACTTTTGACGTCATTGACCATAACAATTTATTTTCAAAGTTACCTTGATATGGAAATTATGGTATTACCCTGCATTTGATATTCTTATACCATAAAATTGATGTCAAAGAATAGAAATACCGCATTGACATGAAAGAACATTATTTACTTATCTTACGAATACTTCGCCATTTGAGCAGAGTCCCGCAGGATTCTATATTAAGGTCAATCCGCTTTCGTTTATACGAAAATGCTGTCGTCCATAAGAAACGGAAGAACAGTTCTACTTTCTGATGTCGCGAATGTATTGTGCGAAAACGAAACAAAAATTAATACGTCAGAAATTTCAAATTGGTTTTGTACTAACAAATTAATCCTTATCGAAGGAAAAACAGTGAATTAAAATGCATTTTTCCATTGCAAACAGGCAATCGCTTGCGACATTAAAAATGAACAATATGCGATTTTATGTAAAGGAAACAAATATTTGACTCAATCCAGTGATGACTCAATCCAGTGAACCAACCTCAAATAGCATAGCCATAAGACTTAATTAAACGCTAAATTATGTGCATTAAGTTACGCATTTTGAATTCTTTCAAATTCAATCAACCTTCGTGCAATTCGCTGCGTGTATTTTGCAAATGTACATCCCCATCTGAGATAGGCTAAAATTTTGCAGAAGCTCATTCTATATTTCCCAGGTTAGGTTCCAGAAAAAATTACACTAATAATGAGCAAATGCCATCCACGTGACTGCTGCTATGTTATCTTCATTGAGATTGGAATATTACCATTGGCTTGCTTGTTTATTTACGAACGTGTGAAAATTAATTTACTTATAGGTGAGAACAGATTTTCATGAAGTACTAATATTTGTAAATACAACACACGTCGTAAAAACCACATACATCAGGTGTCAGCATCAACAGCTCATTACAAGAAGTGCCATTCATGTACAATTCTTTACAACACATTGGCATATGACGAAAACAATTAAAAATCTATTCACAAATCTAAGTCAAAGTAAAATCGTTTTTTCTGCATAACTATTTTTATACACACTGAGCATCAAAAAGAAAAATAATATTTATTTAATTATGATATAAAACACATTAATTTACATGTGAATTGTATAATTTAAAAAATAGTTAATGTGCCTGTATCAATTAATGTCAGCTTCTGGGTCAATGACCTCCATTTCAATTAGATTATTTTTCAGTTTCCCTGATTCATTTTGCAAATGCTGAGATGTCCCCTTGTTTTGCTTCTGGACATAAATGTAGCTTCACAACGTGCACCTTTTATTTTGAGCTCTATTTTGCTTCTGGCGGAAGATGTAGAGCCAGGGGAGTTGGGTACTAATTTGTTAACAATACTAAAAAATTTAATCTGTAGTTCGTTTACCGATTTAAATAAGTTTTCCATAACTCGGGAGCGAAAATGTCTTAGTTTAAATGTTGCTAACTTCGCTTTGTTGGTACTGTTATTTATGATTCAACAATTTATACTTCACCCCCATACGTTATATACGCTGTTGATTTGACAAATAATAAATCAAATCACATGCAACAAGGTACAATGTCCTTCATCTATTCAGTAGATCAAAGGAATCTCGTTGAAAAATGTGTTTAGATGATTGGATTGCAATATATAATTGGATATATTGAAATTATAAAATATATAATGCGATATATTGAAATTATTCTTTTTAAAAGTATATTATACCTTCGGTGTCATACATGTATTATTATAGTATATTATTATTATATATAAAATGAAGTAGAAGTAATTTATGCCGACCTGGATGGCCGAGGTGGCTAAGAGCGAGTACTGACCCAGCGCTTCGGTCCGAAGGGTCGCGGGTTCGAGTCCCGCCTTGGGCATGGCTGTTTGTCCCTTGACTTTGTATGTATGTGTTGTCGCGGAGGGCCTCGCGTTCTGCTGACCCCAGATCAGAGGAGCCCGCAAGTGTGTTGGTGTCTAGTGTATGGTCGAATATGCGTCCCATCGGGGCGTAAAGGGTAACCGGCTGTCGGCTGGATAAAAGCCCTAGATAAAAAAAAGAAGTAATTTATGCTGATTCTTTTTGCAATGGCTTATTGATACTGTCCTTTTATGACTACGACGTGTGTTATGTTCTAGATACCTGTATTGTATGAAAATACTCTCTTCTTGTCGAATTAAAGGGAGCGCCTTCGTGTTCGAATTAAAAAAAACGCGAAGCACTTGCAGCAGACGAGAAGGAGAGGAAAGGCCGCCATCGAGGTCGACCGACGATCGGTTAAAGGCGGCCATCGACCAAAGTTTGCGAGGAAGCCGACGTATTGGGAAGCGAGCAAACTGGGATGATCGGGGAAGTTTGAAGACGACATAAAGGTGATCGGGAAGTTGCCGCTTTGCTGACGGCTTTCGCGACGTCTGCTCCGAGGTAAAAGAGAACGAAACGGAGGCGAGGTGAGCAATCGAAGGCTCAGTCAACACGAGCTACACCAGTAATCCTCCTGAACATACGCCGGTGAGATCGTGGTTGTTGGTATAAGTGAGACTCAGTTACACAGGTGAAATATAACCAACTTTACCAAAGTCATAGTTCGTAATTGTTTATATTTTTTTTAATTCCTAACTTAAAATATAAGCACATATAATACTTCTGCAAGTGTTACTACAATCATTAGAACGAAATCATCGTACAGAAAGAAATAGGTTTTGTGCTTTTCATAATGATCGACACGAACCCCAAGAAGTGTCATACTTCTGAATAGATAATTTCACCACAGCCATGCATAAAACAGATTTAGAACGAAAAAAATGAAAGTAGCAGGTGATGTAAACTAAGGGTAAAAGTAAGGGTAAGCAGATTATATGCAATCCGCAACTCCCTGTCTGGAGGCGATTCTAGCAGTCGGTTGCTCTAATCGGTAGTTTTCCGTGATTTTCAGTGAAGCAGTTGTCGCGTCTGGAAACAAGATAATCAATTAAAATGTACGTAAATTTAAATTGCCTAATTGGCATTCTTCACGATTTCATCTTAACGCTTCTGAATAAAACAATATTTATCCATTCGCATAAGTTATTTTCTTATGAACGTAAATAAACCCTTCAAGAAATATTTTCATCGTGGTATGAGGATTGTTCTTAGCAACCCAAGAAATTCTTATTTAATAAAAAAATATAAAGCAAATGATAGAATTTCTATTTCAAAACATGTTCAAAAACCATCATTTTCTTTGGCGAAATTTCTGAACTCATCTCAGAAGAACCTGTTAAAGGCGTTCTTTGAAAATATGTCAGTTTATCCAACGATTACTTTTCTGAACTTCAAATTTGAGAAGTTTTCTCCATTGAATAATAGTGTTGAAAATACGTCAGTATAATTGCGTATTAAGTGTAATTCTTACTTACCAACGATAATGTCATTGCGTTTGTTTTTAGTATATATATATATATATATATATATATATATATATATATATATATATATATATATATACATATATAGTAAACCTATTTATAGTAAAAAATAATTAGTAATTTTATTATTTCCATTATGCTTTTAATGTGTTGAGAATTAAATTTCAAAATGTTAAAACTTTTGTTTTAAATGAGTCATTAGTCTATGTTAATATTTGAAAACAAGTTTTTTCGATAATTTTAGAAGCTACGATGCATCTGAAACGAACGTCAGTAGACATTGTGATGAATCTATGAAATTTTTAATGTACCAAAAAATGATAAAAGAGATGAGAATAGTGTAAACATTACAAGGTATAGTAATTAGTGCCTTACACAAGTATTAAACGTTCCTCAATGAAGTATGTATAGTTTAGTATTAACTTGTGTACACTTCATCTATTAAATCAACGAACCTATTTAGTGAACAAGAATTGTCTTTCTGATTGATCAGAACGTACCGTCCGGTATTAAATAACTTTCGTTTAAATCATTTACTAACAGAAAGCCATGTTGAGAAATTATGCGTGAATTTCCATTCTAACTCACGTTTATCTCGTTAACGAGGTGTTTCATTGGAAATACTGTAATTACCGACATTCATAGCCGTGTCAACCTGAGCAACTTTTGTCGGAACAGTTTTCCAATTGAAAGCGTTGTTTGCAATTTGAGTGAATGTACTAGTAATTTTAGATTGCTTGTATGATGTTTTAGAGGTTTCACAGCAATGCGTTAAAATTATAAGAGGTGAAACATTTCTATGTTCATTAAACATTTTTATATTTAATACCCGTCGTATAATACTAAGAGAATAAAAAAATCTTAAATATAAAAAGCATCAAGCGAGGATATTCCAAAACAGTATATTATGAAATGATAATGTATTAATAAACATTTTCTCGAGTTTCACGCTGTACTTTTTCTACACACGTTTATGTAGATTGATTACTCTATAAATATCATTTTTATTGAACCTGCTTCAAAACACTAGATTTTATACACTAATTAGTCGTAACAAAGTGTTTCAACATACAACGAAAAATCAATAATGCATACAATTATACACACATACAATAATATACACACATACAATAATATACACACAAATATAATATACACAATAATATAATTATGCACACACAAACAATTATAACCACATACAATACATGTACGTTACTTTACAACGCATTGCCAGCTGAAATTAAACAATTAAAATTGGTACACAAATTTAAGTTAAAAGTAAAATCTCTTCTGCAAAACTGTATACTGATCGCCAAAAAGAAAAGTAATGTTTACTTTAACAAAACCATGGTATAGTATAGTGAATTAGTTTACATTTGCATTGTATAATTTTAAAAAAAGACTTAAATACCTGTAAAAAGTGATGTACTTTAGCTTCCGGGTCAATGACCACCACTGAGTAAATGAGTATCCATTGAGTAAATGCTGAGATGGCCCCTTGATTTGCTTCTGGACGTAAATGTAGCTTCACTATGCGCACGTTTTTTGAGCTTTTTTTTTAAGTCTTCTTTTTAAGTTTTTTCAAATAAGTTAGGCAAGGGATTCTGAAACGCAAGAAAGCGTGCGGAGATGATTTTCTCCTTCATACAACACATACAGTTTTTGACTAAATAAATAATAAATAAATAACAATTAGCGAATAACAAAAAATTTAACTACTTGATGAAAACAAGATAGCACGTCACACTTGTACATTTCCGTTAAATGGTATTCAAAAAGGTTCCTCCTAAATTTCGGAATTAGGTAATGTGCGTTCCATTTAATTGAGGATTAGTATACACATTCATCCATGATTACAAACATAAATATAATAGTCTAGTAAAATGTGCATTGCTCTTCACGTTGTTGAATATAATTTTTTTCTGATGGATTGTAGACATTTTGCAAGAAATCGTGTCGCCTACTGTCATTGTTTTGCTACCAGCGAAGATACGTCAATATAGTGGATGTAGAAGCACAAGAAAAGAAATGAGTTAACAAAACAGACAATATAAAAATAAAAAACAAAATGAATTTTCAGGTCAGATAAAATCGACTCCAAAAATGCAACATCTAGTTAGTCTGAGCAGATTGACAAATTTTAAACTTAATTTCCTTGTAAAATGACACAATTTCATCCTGTTGTTTGAAAAAATCTGTTCAATTGTTTAACCTTTCATACTCTTTTGTTAATTATTTACTTACAAATTCTACTATTTTAGTACTGCACACATATTTCCTTCCTTCAGTATGCTTTTTCATTTTGTCTGGCAGTTCATAGTCTGTTGTTCATCTTGTGCTCTTTTTGTATGTTCGCATATTTACATATTCACATCTTGTTCTTTGTCCACTCACATATTGGTATCGTGTTAGAATATGAACCTAATGAGGACATTACAGCCTTGAATGCGACATTTAAACATTGACATACACAGGACATTAGATTTAGATACGACTACTATACATTGCAATGAAAACCTAACAAAGACACTAAAGCATTTAATATGATATTTAAATTGAATGTGACATAAGAAGAGGATAAAAATATTTTCCTTTGGTATTCTTTATTCTATATTATACTAGCTGACCCGGCGAACTCTGTTCCGCCTTAACAGCCGGTCCCATCTTTTTCTCGCGTCGCACTCTGTGAGAAACTGTACTATCCTTGTTGCACTGCGTACGTGCAAAAACGTGCGTTCTCACACAGGAACGTTGTCGAACGGGATAAACAGTATCCTATGTCCGTCTCCTGGCTCTAAGCTTCCTGCTCATCAAATCGGTACAGCCGTTCTTGAGTTATAAATAGTGTAACTAACACTACTTTTATATAGTTATAACGGCGAACGAAAGGCGGCTATATCATTATCGCCTTCTGTTATCAGTGCGTCGTTACAACAATGGGTTACAACAGGCAACAATGACCGCTAACATGCGAAATCACGCGAAAACGTGCAAAAACGCGCGTTCTCACACAGGAACGCTGTCGAACGGGATAAGCAGTATCCTATGTCCGTCTCCTGGCTCTAAGCTTCCTGCTCACCAATTTTCAGCCAAATCGGTACAGCCGTTCTTGAGTTATAAATAGTGTAACTAACACGACTTTCTTTTATATATATAGAAGATTCTATATCCATTATTTTGTTGCCTAAGCCAGGCCTGCTCAACGCCTGTGTCTGCAGGCATTCTGCACTTAAGAACCAAAAGTCTGCGTGCGAGTCGAGAGCAAGTAGTGAGTAGCAAGTGCAAGTAGTGAGGGGATAGACTGGTTTGGGGGAGGGGAGCAGCCTGTCATTGCACAGTGAGGACTGCGCGGCCTGTAGATTGATTGCCTAGGCGTCTGGTACAATGACCCTTGGTGCAAAATTATTTGCCCACTTATTTAAGTAGGTAATGACTAGTATTCCTAGCTACAAGGACCATAAGTCATTGTTTGATATTCTGTGCACTGCTAGGTGTCGACATATGTTTCCTTATTTGATTTTTTAGTTAATGCATTTTGTGACTCATAAATAATATTTTAAATTAGTGGTCCTTTTGAAAAAGCTTTTTAAAAGAGAACATAAAATTAAAATTTAATAATTGATTTTTCAACAGGAAGTAATCATCTCAAAATGACAGCAAAAGCAAAAAGAAATTCCAACGAGCAAACCTCTCTGGCGATATGTAAAGGCAATCATGATATTATGGGGCTTGTTAAATAGAAGGCAAAGGGCTCATACGCTTTTATAGTGTGTCGTAAACCATTATGAACGTGTTTGTTGATTTGTTATTAGAATTATATTATGTACCTTTGTCAAAAATTAGAGCGGAAAAAATCATGCATTATTAAAAATAAGCTTTTTTTTTAGTTTTGAACGAACCGTCTTATTCAATTAAATATAGTTAATGAAAAAGTATTACTGTCATCTTCAAACAGAAACGATTCAGTATCACAATTTTATCTTGATCACCGTACTGAATTTGTGATTACATCGTAGCAAAGCAAATTACATTATCAGCTCTACAAGCAATTATAGTCCTTTGTGTCCGAACCAAAACATTCGTTTTAGCATCGTATTTCACATTGCCATCTATTTACAACAAACATTTCCAATATAATTCAAAAGGCAATATGACTTGAACAGTAACAGTCCGTCATATTGTCGCCAATTGCACTTTCAATTTACTCGCTACGTTTCGATACGTGCATTCTTATTGGTGGTTCCCACTCCTAGAATGAGAAGTATCACCACCCTTCCTCACCCCTCCGCATTTGCTCTCAAATGGCTCGTGCGAGGCTCCCGATGTGAACGTGCAAAATTGTGTTCAGGCCTTATAGTCAATAATGGAATAGATGGCTGACTTGATAGAATTGGTAATTTAGGATGAGTCAGGAATGATGATGTGGTTAAGATCGAATGAGAGGCGGGGGGAGGAAAACCTCCATGAAATCTTCCGGAAACTCGCTTTGTTCACCAGAATTTTCAAATGCACCCACTCGGAAAAGAACACCGGTTTCAGCAGTGGAAGACGAGCGTTCCAACCAGTACAGCACGGTGTTCATAATAATTAATGGAATAGATGAATGACTAGAGAATTGGTGATTTCAAGATGTTACGTGAATGATAAATTTGTAAAGAGAGAATGAGTAACCGGGAAAATAGTAGAACTCCTAGGAAATCTGCTGGAAACGCGCTGTCTCCACCATAATTTTCAAAAACACTGGATAAAGGGTCTCTTACGATCGCCAAATGACGAAGAAGTTGGGCCACCTCGCCAGCGTTACAGCGTGCGACACCACCACCACTGCCGCCACGCTGGCGCCCATCAGCACCTCTAGAACCAGCCGTCGCCAACGCCTCAAGGTCACGGCTACGTGGCGTGGCCGACTGACGCCACCCGCGCCGGGAGGCGCAGCGCGAGCGCCAACAGCACCAACCGCCGCGCACCAACGCCCGGCGTCGCGCACCGCCAGCCGCAGGCGCCGCCCGCGCCAGGACACCCCCGCGCCACCGCGGTGCACCGGCCACCAGCCCCACCAACACCACGCACGCGCACGCCATGGCGAGGACACGCCTACGGCTCATCGCCCAGCTCCCCGCCTGGGGTAGGCACGTCTACGTTGAGCTTGGTTGCGGCAGACTCCGGGTGTGGCGTGGATTTGGCAGCCTCAAGTTTGCTATGGACTGACGGTGCAATTTGAGCTCAGATCGCTGCACAGAATGTCGCAGTCATCGTTGAGCGACGCCTCAATTTCGCTACGAACTGCCAGTGCAATTTCTTTTCAGTTCGCTATACAGAATGCCAATCATCATTCAGCGATGCTCAGTACACCGTGTGGTAGAGGAACATTTATTGTCAGCTTACACGTTACGGATGATTCATGATGTGAGGATTTGGCTGCCTCAGTTTTGCTGTGGACTGACAGTGCAATTTCTTCTCAGATCGCTGCACAGAATGTCACAGTGATCGTTGAGTGACGCTCAGTATACCGCGTGGTGGAGGAACGTGTACATTGAGCTTCGACTTTGGCGATGATTCACGATGTGAGAATTTGGCAGCCTCAATTTCGCTATGAACTGACGGTGCAATTTCTTCTCAGTTCGCTACACAGAATGTCAGTCATCGTTAAGCGACGCTCAGTACACCGCGTGGTGGAGGAACATTACTTTCAGCTTCCAGGTTGCGGATGATTCATGATGTGAGGATTTCAGGTTCGCTACGGGCTAACGGTGGAATCTCTCGTGAGGCCGCGCGTCGGTAAAAGATTGTATCTCGTAACTAGCTGTTTGGTGCACGGTTACTTCTGAGTATAATCATAAATACTGTAGCTTTGGGACGATAGAGTTTGCATATAAATCACTTCACATCTCTTTTCAGATATCGTCACTCCACCATTCTAAACTAGCAATTAGCAGTCTTTTGGATGACACTTTTGGATAGTGTTCATGTGAAATCTATATATGAGGTTCCTTTGTTATGCCATATTCTAGCATACGAAGGATCTTACCAACTATTAGCAACAATTGCAATCTGATATGGTAGTAAATTTGACCTAACTGTGATTTCTTCTTGTTGTTACCTTTCAACGAGTTGCAAATTCTGCAGCCACGTCAAACAAAATCCTGAATTCAGAGCACTTCATTTAAGCTCTGTTGACGGCGGTGTTGTGGATGCTCTTCTGACTCATCGCGAAGACGGCTGAGTAATCAATATGACTAAGGGCGACGTACAGTCTCTACGCGCATTTGTTTTCCAATTCGACATCAAGAACAGTCGTCCAATATTACAGAACGAGCTAATCCAATCTGTCATGGCAGTTACGGTGGAAATGGTGCAGTCGATTCCGAATTGGAGTCACTATACATCACTTTCTTTAATGCGTTGGTGTGAGATTGGCAATGGTAAATTTCGGCTCCTATCAGTGTATAATAATACATCGCATAATGACACTTTGCTTGGAAGGACGAAGAGACAATGTTTGATGATACACATTCCTTTGAAACATGATGATTTCACGCATTTTTGTTGATTAGTATTTTCCTATTGCATAGACGATATCATGTGATTTAAATTTTTTGACAATTCGTCAGTGAGTTTTACCAACGAGATGTTTAGATGTACGAAATTGCGTGTCTAGAATTTCCAGGCAATTTACAAACGTCCTGATGTACAAGATGTGACACATAGTGGTAGTAGAGCTTAGAGTGAGTTACTATTTTGTTAGCAATGCAGAAAAATCAAATCTACAGTTCGTTTACCGTTACAAATAAGTTTTCTATAACTCAGAAACGCAAATGCCTAGTTTTTGAAATGTTAATCTCGAGCTTTTTTAAATTTTGTTGTTATTATTATTACTATTATTTTTTAAACTTTTTCATTTTTAACTATTAATAGTTAAATTGTTAGGACGGGACTCCCAAACTGAAGAAAGCGTGCGCTGATGATTTTCTCCCCCATATGTCACATATAGTTTTTTTTTACTGTTTTTTGACTAAATAAATATCTAAATATCACATATTCAACACCAGAGACCCGCTGGTTCCAACAAATCGCGTAGCAGTCCACAGCGTTAACTGAAGAATACAGAGGACTACATACAAGATTTCTGGACACCTCTGGGCAATAGCGCTCTGCAAGCTAAGGTGATGAGTGTTGAGTGGTCAATATTCATAGAGGCAATTGCTAGTCCCAACACTCATTTCATTTCCGATATTACATACGCGACATCAAGAATAAGTGCCTCATATTGCCGAACCGGCTAATGCAATCTAGTGTTGCGGGAGCTGCGTTCAATCCATGATTTCCTTAAGTGAGTCACGGTGAATCACAAATGACTGACGTGGTATGGACTGTGTTTAGGTGGTGTCATAACTATTGGTAAAACACCACCTCCATCAATACATGACTAAAATGTCTCTAATCATAACCCTATATTGCAAGTATTAATTCACGGTAGTTTTATAGGAAATGGAGAAGGGCACGATTGCGAATGAATTTTTCCAGAAATAATGAGAAAAGGAATAGTGAGGGAGTGTTAAAATAATGTTAGCCGATTCAACCCTTTATAATTTATCATTAAAAATTTAAATACATAATTTTGCATTCATAACCATTAGTCACGGACAATTTTTCCAGTACACCACTTCAATTTATCAGTGGTGCTGCCTCTTTTAAATTATTTCTGCAACGAGACAAGATATTCATAGTGGCTATCTATTGGCGTAAACGATTGTAATTGAAGTGTATCGGGTTATTCATGTAAGACACTTTCGCGGGCTTTTGACATAATGACTCGAGCGTACGACCGGGTTCGATAACTAGCCGAACCATGTGGACTTTGTGGTTGCCAAAGGAGCTGTCGCCATATTTCCTCGTGGTTCTCCCGTTTCCTTTGACATGTCATTTCCCCACGATTCCATCATTCTCTGCACCATCATAGTCAGAATCCACGTTTTGTAAGTCCTTGATGTCAAAAAGTGTTTGACGGTCAAATGCCTGTTCGTTCTTCCGTCTGTGGTTAATGCGCAGGCATTTTTCTTCAGAATTGACATTCCCCTATTGATCTAACCTAACCCAAGGCCCTACGAAATTGAAACGTACATTGTGATTTTTGAGGATACTTTCACGAAATTTTTTTTCGGCGCCTTCTTACAACTTCAATATTGAAAACTGATATTTTCTTCAATTAAATAACTTCTTTAGATATCTGTATATATATATATATATATATATATATATATATATATATATATATGTACAATATGTTAAATAACTTCTTATATATGTTATGTACAATGTTTTGAAGTTTTGGCGTAATTTTTCTTGAAGTATAATCCAATAAAAATGTTATTAAAAAACTGATCCAATTTTTTCCTCGAATAGAGCAAAGCACACTTGTAAAAATGGTGCAGGTCTCATTATCGTAGAAATCTGTGTATTCTGGGACAATCTTTTTGGAGGAAATAGTGTGAACGATATAGGCGCTTGAGTTGACTACAGTCGTTCGTGAAGAAGGAAGACGAAGTGAAGACGAAGAAGACGTACGTGAAGAAAGTAAACCAATATTTCGTACCAATGTCCCACAAAACGTGAGTTCTCACATCACAGCGTGTGAGAGGCAGTAAGTTACGTGTGAGAGGAAGTACTATATATTGGAAAACGTTAACCACTTTTTAGATATCAGGGCGCCGTAATACGAGTTTTTTAGTCGAAATATCGTGGACTTTTACCTCAGCATTACAATACTTTCTCTAAACTAATGTAAGTAGTCAGTCAGAAATTAAAACCTAAATCTGTATGAATACAAATTATTTTATATCCAAGTGTTCGTCATAATGTTCTGGCAGCTAAATGGAATGTCATATAATGTTATACGTGAAATATGTTATGAAATGAATAAAACCAATATGAGAGACTAAGTAAAATTTTCAATTCACTCGTCACTAACAAATAGGTGAAATAGACCTTTTATACACCTTGAGTTCTTTTAGTTTCAGATAAATGTTGATAGAAAAATGTCACTTCATACGTGGGATTATTTTGAGAAGCAATTTGTTCTGCCTAAGTAAATGTACTTTTGTTGTTAAAAAATCGCTACATTCCGCTGCAAAAGTTCCTTATTACTAAAGAAGTACGTAGTAGGCTAGAAAGTAAAAAATACGCTGAAGACTCCTGAAAATTGCGATGGATTACCCTGGTAGAAGTATTCGTTTTTACATGCCAGTTACAAGATCAATAGGGGATTAAATTGAAATATTTCTGTGTAGAAAACCGCATATAATAATTGTTCCAGAGCTTAGTTACATAAACAAAGATTGCAGCACATTTTGTCCCAGATTGATCAGGCACTTGTTAATATTTACAAAGTTAGTGTTTGTTAACGTAAAATACCGCAACGTAGAAACTTCGGACCCCAAGCCAGAACTATTAACTGCCCCAAATTGACGAAAACACCATCCGTGTGATTGGGAACACAACCAAGTGCCATCCCCTGCTGTCTCTGCTAAAGCCACAAAGACGCCCGCTTAGAGCGTTGTTGACACATTGTCAACAGTGTTGACAGAATGTCAATCGCTCGCACTGGTCAGCCTGGACAGTCGGTCAATAGAGATCAGAGAAAAGTTCTGCCCTTGTGAACGTCATCGGGATAACATATTCGTTCATCGATACTGAATTCATTTCAATGCTACGTTCTCAAATTGCACTCAATTTGCTGGGACGTATTACGAAACATATATTTTTTTTTATTTGGAGAACAAAGGAAGTGATCGATATGATGGGGTCTATGAAAGATCTATTAAGTAAAAATGGTTACACTTACATTGATCATTGTGATTTTACAAAGTAGAAGCGTAGAGGGTATTATTGTTCTGTTATATAATCAAAAGTACTTACCGAGGAAGTGGAAAACCTAAATTACCTTCCTAGTGCCACTAGCTGTTTACTGAATGGGTGGTCCACAGGTTTCTACAGACTTGAACCAGTATTCGAGTGGTTTTGGATATTTTAATTGGCAACGTCAATAGAGAAAATTTTCAAATAGAATGTGGTAAAAGCAAATATTCCAAAAATACATTACAGTTTACTAGTTCGTTAGAGTTTATGGAGCTGAAACAAAACGAGTAATAGTACGAGTAATCGCCTTGCGACCTTTTGGATTCTTTAAGTCCGCGCGGGAATTTTGACCACTACATGCATAATAAAAACATTTCTTCCACTGTTCGATTCTTCCCCAGTTACAGAAAATTACTGTTAAACCGTTGCACAGGTCTAATTTTCGTAGAAAACTATGGATTTTCGAAAATAGTGTTTTGAAAATAATGGGGGGACACCATGATTACGCTGCTAGAAGTCGGGATGGTGGTGATGGTGTTAGTGGTTTTGTTGGTTGTGGTGGCGCTGGTAGTGGTGATGGTGGTGGTAGTGTTAGTGGTGGTAGTGGTAGTGTTAGTGGTTGTAGTGGTAGTGGTAGAAGTAGTGTTGGGGGTGGTGACGGTGGTCGTGGTGGGGATGATAATGTTGGTTGTGGTAGTAGTAGTAGTAGTAGTAGTAGTAGTAGTAGTAGTAGTAGTAGTGGTGGTGGTGGTGGTAGATGTAAAACGCGCAGCGCTAACTTCTTCGAAATGTATTTTTTAGGTAATGGAAGCTTGTACACTGCTTTCGTCAATGGATGCAATTAATCTGAAAACACCAAATCATTTACGCAGTTCAAATTATTTTCCATCGAACTGTTAAAAACACTAAATTGCCTTTCATATATTTCTCATGATATTACTAGAAACTAACTGTTCGTAGATTTGTTTGCTTTTCCAGAATTTCCGTAAGAACTTCATAACATCCTTCTATTTTGTACCTACAAGTCTCTCCAATTACTTGTACTCTTTAGTAATTAGATATAGTCTCTGTTTTGTCTGACACGATATTGGCAATTGCCGACTACAATGCGACTTTTCATTTTTGATGCAAGGCAAATTTATGTTTCGTATTTTCATTTGATTCAGTAGCAAATTAGTAAACAGGGTATAATTTATGGAAAAGGTAGCACTGTTGATTTCAGGCTTCCTATCAATAAAATAATACTGCAAACGGTTATGAGACTTTCGGTTTTGTAGAGATGTAGCAATATAATTGGACGAATATTAGAGAAAAGCAAGTTTCATTTCTTCTATGGTCAAATCGATAGCGCAGATCACATACCACACGTTCTGATTTGCCAAATCATGTAGGTAAATAAACCGAATTACTTTGGTTGTTCTTCATAATATGCACATTAAGAACCATAGTGTGAACGTGCTATACCTCCGCCACCCTCCCTACACCCAATACCTCTGCAATCTCCTGCCATTTTAAGCCGACTTTCGCAGTACTGTATCCTGTGCCATTCTCCATTGTTCTTCGTCTCCATCTGTCGCCCTCCGTCTGACTTACCATTCCCCAGTTGCCCTCTCTCCATTCTTCGGTAGCTTTCTCTATTTTTTCGTCTCCCTTCTTCCTCTCTCCTATTATTTCTTCCTCTCTCACTCTCTGCAGTCCTCCGTCACATTCTCTCTCCCTTCTTCTCCTTTCTCTATTCTTTCGTCCCCCTCTCTTCATTCTTCCGTCACCCTCTTTCCATTCTTCCGTCGCCCTCTCTCTATCTTTTAATCGCTCTCTCCGTTCTTCATCTCTCTTATCCTTTTGTCACTCTCTTCCTTCTTCCGTGGCTATCTCCATTTGCCTAACGATTTCTCTCCATTCTTCCATCGCCGTCTCTTCATTCTTCCGTCGACGTCTCTCCATTCTTCCCCCGCCCTCTCTTAATCCTTTCTTCGCCCTCTCTATCTATCGTCGTTCTCTCTATCCATTCGTCGCTCTCTCCATTCGTGCGTCGCCCCGTACCCCTCCGGCGCCGGCCCCCTCGCGCCCACGTGCGCTCGCTGGCCGCATGCCGGGGCGTTGGCGCCGGAGTCGGCGTTGGCGCCTGCAGCGGCCGCCTGAATAAGTGATGGCGCTCAGCCGGCGATCGCTGCACTCTGGCGATTGGCGCCCGCGCTTCCGCACCCCCCCCCCCCAGCCGACACCTCGCACACATCGCCGCCGCGCGCTAACCCTGTCAGCCCCTCCAGCCCTGCGCCCCCCCCGCCCCCGCCGCCCCCGCCGCCCCCGCCGCCCCCCCGCCCCCGCCGCCCCCGCCGCCCCCGCCGCCCCCGCCGCCCCCGCCGCCCCGCCGCCCCCGCCGCCCCCGCCGCCCCCGCCGCCCCCGCCGCCCCCGCCGCCCCCGCCGCCCCCGCCGCCCCCGCCGCCCCAGCCGCCCCCACATCGCTTTCTTACCCGCCTCCACGCCCTCCACTCCCTCGTTTATTATCAGCATTACAATACGATAGCCTGCTTGCAGTTACTAAAAAAATAAAACGAGAGGATGTATTGAATGCATTGAATGTAGAAACGTACCTAAACTGTAGAAGCGTTTTCCGTATGCCTAAAAGAGTATATTCTTTCTTATGATGCCACATCCTAAGAGCTTTGGTCATAATTATAATGGATGAATGATTTGATGGATAGGTGTTTATAAAGATATGATATGAAGGATGTTGGGTCAATAATGAAATGAAAGACTACGGAAATGGGAGAACGTCGAGGAATCTTGCTGCAAAACAAGTTTGTTCCTCGCGTATTCCACACGAATTAAGGATGTCAACCCCTATCCCTGTGCTAGAAGGCGAGATATGTCTCGTTGTCACCAGGGGTCATATGATAATGAATAGTGTATAAAATAGACCATTAATGAATAAGTATAATAGCATATGGTTTATAAAAGTAGCCTGTTCGTTGTCTCAGGGGGTAGGAAATTCACAGTCTGCAGCTACCATGTATGTTGACCCGCATATTGTGGGTTCGCGTTTCAGGTAATACATGTATCTTTTAACCACGTGAATTTAGTTTGCCTTCTATCACCAACACATATCTGAACAATCGTCACATCTATATATTTAAAAAATAAGGTATTCTGCCATGGCTTCGTTTAGAGCTTCTACTGGACCGATTGTTGTATTTTTTTCTTTTAAATGAAAGAATATGATCCCTAGATGTGTTATCAGATATTGTTTGTGTTGATTCACCACCATTTACGATGTAAATTAATTAATTAAATCATTCTTTAATAGTACGCTTATCAATAGTCAATTGTTTTCTTTCAAAGGGTGACAGTTTCAAAATCGATATATATGAGTCGATAGTATGTGCTCACGCACGCTGCTTGATGTTTTGTTTTGATTGTTGAGATTTGTTTACAATTCGTCAAGGTTTTGTTTCAGTGTAATAATTGCATTGTGGTGTTGACAGTTTGCATGTATTTGCTTCTGTGGTGTATTTTGTAGAGAACATTCGCACAGTGGGGTTTGCTCGGTTTTACTTTAGTGAAGTTATTTACAGGTTATGTCGAATTCCGAAGCGTTGTCCATGCGCCCCAAAAGACGCAAACGTTCATTAACTGGACGCAGGGAAAGAGAAAGTCAGCGTAGGTGTCGTGATTGTGAGATCATTTCGCTTTCTATTGGGTCATTGTCTATGAAATGTCAGTTTTGTTTTGCTTTGTACCTTCCATGTGAGAGAAATTCTGCAAACGATTTACTCTGTGTTGCTTAAATAGAAAAATAAGTATACCTTCGAGCAATATGCCACAAGAAATCAAACCGTTGTTTATAGATGATGACACATCAAAAAACTTTAGCAATAATATCCTTCAGTATAATAGAGCTATATCTTTTGTGCCGATATTACATTGTCACCTGGTCATGAGCCATACGTGATCAAAATTTTGGGAACTCCACATCACAGAATATCTTCGTTATACCCTGAAGATCCAAACAATGCAATATATTGTGAACATTAGTCTGGGTACAGTATTTTACATTTATCTTAGATCTCACCGTCAAATTTTGACAGGTTCTCACTAGTCCATAATAATTCGTTCTATACGACCAACACATTACATCGGAACAATCGTCCCATTCATAAAAATTCATCGCTTATTATCTTTCACCTTTCCTCACTCCTGCCTCACTTTATTCATTCATGCCAAGCCACACACTGTGATCGCCTACCCAACAAACGAAATGGCATAAAGTCGTAATCCTTCCTCACTCGCCTACGTTGAGAGAGGGAGTAGGGCACTAATTAACTTTATTGCAGCATTCATTACGTCCGCATCAAAGAAGCTTAAAAAACTAATCGCTGTAGGTAACTACTTTTTTGAGCCGATTTCATTGTGGAGAAAAAGAGTTCTCATTCTCAAATAAGTGGGGAATAAATGTTCTCCCATTCCAGTAAGGAAAGTGTGCTGCTTTCTTAAATGTTTCACATTTTCCCTCCTGTTATTCTAGAGTAGGTTATATTCCTACGCGGTACTCACATCTATGAGGAAAACGCTGACAATAATCTCCATCACGTACCAGCGTGCGTAAGTGAGTTGACGCGTTTTTGATCGCTTATGGAAGAACATGTTTCGAAATGGCGGGGAACGTCTATGGACCTCTAATTAACTTTATTAATAATGATCTCTGAATAAACTTATAACTATAATTTATAACTATTTCGTAAGTTACTAATTAGTACCCACTTGTTTCTATGAAATGTTAGTTGAAACTGTAGAAATACTTCCACATTAAAATAATTGCGTTACTGTTGAAATGAAAATAACAGTTTGTTTCATTTTCTCATGGTGTTTCTCTTACAGACTTGTTCATTTATTTCCGTATCCCACAAAATGTCACAAAATATCATAACATGTCCCGGCATTATAATCTAAGATTGTCAACCGCCTTCCAAATGTTATGAATTTTCTGTCTTCATTTATGAATAATGCATTCCTTTCCCCAATTTCCTTTTCAAATAACATAACGTATAAATGTATTTCAATAATACTTCCGAGTATCACAAATATCTAATATTCAGTACTCCGCAATGATTAAAATCTTTAATCTTAAGTATTAGGAGAAATATTTGTTTATTTTATTTTTAAATCAAACAGTTTTTTAACTAAACACAGAATTTTAACTAAAAGTCCGTTTATATTTCGTATTTATAAAACGTTTTACATCCGCATACTGCTCGTCGGTCTTATTGCCTTTGGAATGAAATTCAACACAAGACACGTAATGCGTAATAAATTACGCTTTTAAACTGTTTAGATTTTCTCCTTTTTCCCAGATGGAAGTTGGCCACCCTAATCGTAGCCCTCTTTATCCCATACTGTCCAGCTCTCGTTTTTCTTCCCTGGTTGGGGCTTGGCCCTTCGCCATCAATTCTATGCCCTGCGCTCTCGCCCCCCCCCCCCTCACGTTGCCAGGGACGTGACGATGGCGCGTCGAAGTCCGAAATGGATAGATCGTAAATGCGTACATTCCCTCCCGTCAGATGGCGTTGGAGTCGCGAGACACTGGTGGTATTTCTTCTCTAAGAGATTGAACAAGCCCCTGCATCAAAAATCTTCGCTTTTCAAAAGGGTCGTAAGAGTCCCCCATGGACGCTTTTACGATCTGCATATGAATATTTTCGACTAGTCGTTCATCATAATCATGCCTACTTTATTTTTCAGAGAACGCGCGAAAACGTTTAAAACCTGGTTCCCTCCCCCTATTCCGTGAGGGTATAAGCATTTAAATTTCCATAATATTTTATGAGTGCTGTTCTATTGATATATTGTTATTTACGTTTATATTTGACGCTGCTTTTAATATTGCAAAGTGTTTTTCATATGAAAGTGAATGTAAGTCGGAGAATGAAGTGCAATAACATATTGAGAAGTCGAAAAAAACGTGGCACCTTATGCTGGTACGTCGTCGCTGCTGGATTTTGTCCAAATGTCCGTGATTTGTGGAACAATGCCAGATGCTCCTCCAATAGTCTTTATCGTTTGTTGACAGAAGAACACTGTAATTATTCGGCGAAGAAACTGGATTTATTTTAACACGCTTGTCTCTCCAAAGGAATGGAAATGTTTTTTCAGGCAGCAAGTGAATCATAGAGAACATAACGCGTAGAATGTAACGTGTAGTAGTGCCGAATGAATCTTGTTTCCTTGTGAGTACGTTCTGGTTCTAAATAGATGTAAAAATCTTTTGTTTATTCCAAATTTATTTTCTGCAGTAAAGTGCAATGAAGACTTTATACATTCAAACATCAAGTGGAATATCCGTGTGGATGAATTGGACAGTAAATTAAGTTCATAATGTTATTAATTCAGGATTCTTTCAAATTCAATCAGCCTTCATGCGTAATTTTGGGTATATACATTACCGCCAGAGATATGGTATAGTATTCTCTACCATATCTCTGGCGGGACATTCTCTAGTACAAGTACACAGACTTTTAGATTGCAGAAAAAATTGCACGAATAATAAGCAAAATCTATCCACGTCATTCCTTCAATCCTTTATAAATCGAGTTGGAAATCTCACCATTGCTTTGCCTATTTATGTACTAATCTGTAGTTTTTGGCAAAACTGACTTAAGGGTGAGAACATTTTCTTCCAAAATGGATATTTATAATTACAACACACGTCATTGAAATTATATTCATTAGGTGCCTGTATCAACAGCTTACTAAAACATATTCACATATAATACATTGTTAATTTACACCTTTCAAGATGACAATAAACAATTAAAATCGATTCGCAAGATTATGTAAGATCTAAAATCTTTTCCGCTGTAGAACAGTTCATATGCATTTAGAAACTATACTGACCATCACAACGGAAAAAGCAGTTATTTTATTTATCATATATGATGCATTAGTTTAGATTACTATTGTATGGCAACTTCACTTTTTTCACGTGTTTTGCGGCTCTCCCTTTGGTAATTGTTGTAAGAGTGGTGATAGGGCGTTGCTATTTTCTTACTAATACTATAGAATCACATCTGTAGTTAGTTTACCGATGCAAATAATTTTTCTATTTTCGGGAGCGACAATTTGTAGCTCTCAAATGTTGCTAACCTTGCTTTCTTGATATGTTTATTTATTATTAATCAGGGGAAGTGATTCTGGGACTGAAGAAAACGTTTGAAGATTATTCGTAGATTATAGATTATATTCCCCCAAACGTCACATGTAGGTTTTACGATTCGTTCATGAAAATAAGTCGAATGAAAATCATGTCATGTGTTTTCGGTGAGCTAATATTAAAATAATAGAGTACTGCGTTTCAGTTACTGATCTGTCAGAGTCTATCTATTTAAAGTTTCCATACACATCATTTGGAGACCAATGTAATGATATTTTGTAATCCGTATCATCAACGTAACCTCTGCACAGGTCACCACTTCTTAGCATTCTCAGTAATTATGTTAGCTCAGATTAAAATATTGAAAAAAATTGCTTCTAGATATCTCCTAGATATTATCATTAGAATGAAGTACAAAAATTGAATCACTGCATTATCTTCAGTTTGGTATATGTTTTGATTAGTTCTGTTCTATAAATTAAGCTTTCATAAAGTTAAATATGACTTGGTAAAACGTCAAAAATGTATGTGTACAAATAAAAAATGTTGAAAAGCTGAGACTTGTAATTGATACACAAGGTCATACCTACTTAATATATAACTTAAGAAGTTATTTCTAATTTTAATAAATCCATCAAAATCATTTTTCTGGACTCTCACTGCCAACGACCAAAGAAAGTTTCTATCGGCTATGTGGAATAAGAACACAGATTCCACAATGAAGGAGAACGATATAAGCCCACAAATGATGATATAGTACCTTATTAAATGTAATTTAAATGATTATTGTAACAATTCACGTATATTTCGATCTTAATTAAAATGGAAGAGTAAATTTTCGTCCTAATTATTTTTTAATCCTTAATTCACTATTAATTTACCATACTAACACTTTTCTTACGTGAACAATACGATCCCATTAGTTTTATTAAATAAAAAACGTTACTCATTTCCGTAATTAAACCTTCTTTTTCTATAATTTCCGAGTTAGGTGTCCAATATCTCCGTATTGTATTGTTGATAGTATGTAGAATATTAAATTCGTTCCTGTTTCTTTCTTCTAATATGGTTGTATTATAACCTCATATTCTATAATTTATTATTTTTTGAATATGTTTCAGTAATTCGCCTGTTGAAGCCCATTTCCGAAATTTAACATGAGAAGCGACCATGAATTGAGTCGGACATTCGGTTTGCCGATGGCAGCCGGCAGCGCCCTCACGTGTGTGTTTACCCTCACGCTTAATATCCAAACACATTAGACAAGTTCAAACGGCCACGGCCCACCTCCTAAGGGCGGCGGGGCAAGGGGCAGTTACCCAATTACGCAATGAAGACGGGGTTTTATCGAACCTAGGCCTAACCCGCGTGGGCAGCCAGCGGCTACGCGCGGGGGCCTGGTCGTTGTCCAGGCAGGCGCTCGTTCGGAAGCTTGTCCGTCTGCGGGGGCGGGGACGGGCAGTCGCAGCCAATGGATCGAAGGGGAGCGGCGGCGGCCGGCGGCGGGGGCGGGGGAGGGGCCGCGGGCGCGAAGGGGGAGGGGCGCCGAGCGGCAGCGGCGGGGGCGGCGCCGCCGCCTCTGGGCTCCGTTTGTTTGGGAACTCTGCGAAGCGTGCCTTCGCATAATTGTGGTCTGCGCGACCCGGGAAATGGAGCGGTCGCCGCCGCCGCCACCGTCACCCCTCCCCTCCCCCCCTCCCCGGCACTATGCGCCCCGCCACCCTCCTTCGCCGTGGGCAGAGGGCGAGGGAGTAAGCGGGCGGGCGAAAGGGGATTGAGGGCTAACGGACTCGCGAATGCTGAACGGGGAGATCCGCGCAGACTTGAAGACTTGCCGCCAGCTCTCTCTTTTCAGTCAGCATGCGAAAGAAAGAGCGATTTCGTGGCTGGAGGCCTATATTGCGCTTTGGACCAGCGAGTGGGCACGCTGGGAGCCATCCCAGGAGTCGTTTTCCTGACCTTTCGACAGACACGATGTCGCACGTCGGATTGGGAATTTGTAGGACTTGAGACCAATGTCAAGCGGCATTTTTTGTCCTTGGGATTGGGAAATGAATACATTACCGGCTCATTGTTGTAACGTTGCAAAACAGTGAAGAAATGCATTTTAAGACTTTTCTTCTGATGCTTTAGTATATTCATCATTCATGGTGTCCGCACGTAACAAAAAGGCTCAATAGCTTTCAGAATTGTACCACGTTCACCCGCTTCAGTATCCATGACTTTCGTTTGCGTCACAATTTGTACGTAATCAGAAACTCCGTCCCGCTCTGGGAAGCGTTCTTCGTGTAGCCTACATTGCTGCGGGTGCACCCTCACTCCGTGACTCGTTCTGAGTGGAACATGCGCTTGTTTGCACTGATGCACACTGATGCACTTGATGCACAGTTACGCAGCAGCAACGATTATTCCACGCACTTAAACTTGTGTATCGATTTTAATCGATTAATGGGCGGCAATATGTTGAAAAATATTGTACATATACTGCATGTGGACAGTTTGTAGTGAGCAGTTGTTACTGACAGTTGATGAATATGATTCCTGGGTTCTGTGTTATATTTATGCACATGTGTATTGGTAGAAAATATGTTCCAACTCACTGACCACAAACCATTGACTAGTAAATCAAGAGGAAAGGCAGTAGTAGAATTCCTATCTCAATAAAGTGTGGCTAAAAACAATCGTGAGAGTTGGATTTGCATACTATTCTACAATTGTTTTGTGCAGTCTAAATGTCTGGGACCTACAGGATATTTTCCCATAATATTTCGCCAGATCTTTGGTTGGATTTACAAAATTGTAACAACGAGCAATGTGATGAGAGTAATTTGAAAGGATTCTGAACTCGTAATATGATTAACTTAATTTTGTGTTAAATCTATTTAAATAGACGTTTAAGGTCCAATTGAATTGAGACTCAAATATTTTGTTTCTTAATATTAGTCAATTGCAGATCGCTCATTTTCAATGGAGTATCCAATTGTTTATTTGAAATGCTGAACTTATTGAAAACATTTTCTCTTGCTTACTTGTTGGTTATTGTTGCTTTTGGTTATTGTTTATTTCTTAACACGTAATCAACTTGAATGTAATAATGTACTTTTTGTGGTTCTTTGCTGCAAAGAATATTCATATCATCAAGAAGGAAAACTAGTGTTCCGTTTCCAATAGATGAGAGCATATCCTTTATGCGTAGATATGATAATAGGACCTAAAATAAAACCCTGCACGTGGGACCCACGTGTAATTGCCAATGAATCAGAAAAAATCAGTATCTAAATCAGCAAAGAAAATCCCTTCACTTCAGTTCGGTATTTCTACTCTCTGAATTAGTTGTTTAAAGTACAAAATTTAGCGCAATACCACGAATTCCATAAGAAGGTAAATTTGTAGTAAAATGTTAGATAAATGATGTCAAATGATTTGATAGAACTAAAACTTTTGCCCTCAATCCTTCATTTCGATTCATTAGTGAAGCAATATCAGCAAGAAAAATATGGAGGTTTCCGTAGAGTTTCTAAACCTATGTTGGCAATCTGAACACGCTCTACACATGCTGAGAAAAAGAAAATTGGATGATCATTTTTAACTTATTTTTTTATTAATTTTTTAACAGAAGCAAATTCTTAACTGTTTTGAAAATATTTTGATGCATTAGTATGCATTAAATATGTGAGTTAACGGAGTATAATATGGATATATAATGGCAGATGCACAAGACTTTAACAAGCAGATTCCGAGAAAAATTGAAGCGATTGTTGACGAATTGTTCGCTTCTCAATCATTATGTTTTACATCAACATTCTGTAGGAATTATTAGTTCTTGAAGTATTCTTTTACTATAATCCAAAATGCTTTTGTTTTATTTCCGTTGACAATATCCACGGTTTGTGAAAACGTAATTAAGAATTCGTTCGTTTTAGTATATTCTAATCTCTCGTATTATAAAAGTATTATTTTCCGTAAAATGTTTAATTTTCTTTCCAATGAGGAAAGGTTGTACGAAAGTGAAATGAAAGCGTCGAAAAATGAATTATATGTGTTATTTTTATAAACTGCATTCCAAACCACGTCTCATAATTATTATTATTATTATTATTATTATTATTATTATTATTATTATTATTATTATTATTATTATTATTATTATTATTATATTATTATTATTATTACAAGTTATTACGACAAACGTCACTGGCTTTTATTATTGCGTAATTTCTAATTTCATCAATAACTTGGAGGCTTATATGACACAAATTTTCAAGAATCTAAGTCTTTAACTTATCGGAGATGAGCTCTCCGGTTGTGTAGTATCAGGCGATATTGCAAGTAGTATTACAATCAAAAGGTTACAGGTGGTTTTGAAATTAAAAATCAAATTTCAGAAGTAGGATAAAATATACCGATGTAAAGATTTTGAAGGAAAATAAATAAAACAAAATTTTTGCGCCAAGCGTAAGTAATTTCGCTGAAAATTCTTTCCTAAGAGCACATTTCTGTTATCTGTCTTGGGCGGATAGAATAACTTGCTATCCAAAAGTGGGGTATTTGGGAAATGCGATGTTTATTACGAGATTACCAATAGTAATGTAAGTAACTTCAGTAAAACAAGGAGCAGCTATTTGATTGTGATTTTTTTGTAAGACAGCCTCGATTCACACTGTTTTATTTGAGATTGTGGTGCAGTATGTGGATATTTTGCAGTTACCTACCCGGATGTTTTTCTGTTGCATCTGATTGTAGTTGCAGTACAATACTTATTCCACTTTACTCCGAGAGCGTGTTCGAAGTTGGCAACTTCCAGCAGTATCATTGCATTGATTAATTGATTGATTGATTGTTTTTTTGTGTTTCCGTGTGCGTTAACTGCTTTGGTCATTAATCCCGTTAGTGTAGTGCATGTTTTTTCTCGGAAGATGACGGTGAACTTCCCCGCTGGATGGCGAGATCCAGTGCCGACCTACCGTCGGCTAGTGGAGTTTCCTCCTAACCAGGGCTCTCCCACCGGCGGGGCACCGCCCCAGCCGGGACAAGCTCTAAGTTCCGTCCGGTCTCCCACAGTATGTGATAGTGTAGTGCATGTTAGTGTAAGTGTGTGTGTAAGGGGAGAAGGCAGGACAAGGAAGAGGAAGGACTGATCGCGCGCGGTCCGTGGCCCGTTTGGTAGGGTTCTGCTCCGGCATTCGCCTGGTGTTGATGGGAGAAACCACGGAAAATGACCGATCAGAGCAG
Source organism: Teleogryllus occipitalis (assembly GCA_011170035.1). NCBI lineage: Eukaryota > Metazoa > Arthropoda > Insecta > Orthoptera > Gryllidae > Teleogryllus > Teleogryllus occipitalis. The sequence continues at coordinate 22,079 of BLKR01009082.1, read as the reverse complement.
CCGGCCGCTAGAATTCTCCTCCAGGCAGCGACTGAATTCGACCTAGCTGAAAAGCTAGTGTGGAAAATCCTGCCGCCGTCAGGACTCGAACCTAGGACCCCCGATCAGAGACGCTGCAGTGATATCACAGTGTCATTGTAAGATATTTCTTGTACCACAGTGTAAGTTGTAAGGGTACCATCCAAAGCCTGCAATAACGTCCCTGTCGATGCGTATCAGTGCCCAATTATTCTAATTCAGCGAATTCTTGTAAATCATTCCGCAAGAAGCGTTACGAGCCTTCCTGCCCAGCGATCCTCACTTATTCCAATGGACTCGGGGGGGGGGAGCGAGGTCTGTAGGCCGTGACATCTGACGGCAGCGGGGCGCAGGGCGGGGACCGGAGGGGGCGGCGTTGAGCCCGGGCGGGCCTGGGGCCTCTGCGGAAACAGTGGCCGCCAGCGAATTTCCGGTGGGGGGACGCCATTGTGTCGGAGGCGGAGGGGGCGGCGGGGGTGGCGGCGGCGAAGACGGCCGGACCCACGGCGGCCGACCCCCTGCAGAAGTCCGCCCCCGGCGCCGCGCCAGCCGTCACCGCCGACCCTCCGTCCTGCCGCACACACGTGTGTGGAACCGCAGATTCCGCCAACCCTGGGACGAAGATGATTTACAGGCAGCCTCAAACTGTACGCCAATGCCTCTGGAAGCACTGGACCGAAATCTTTTCATCTGTCTGATTTGATGAAGATCATGGAACTTGCGTAAATTTTTCGTGAGAGTCACCTACCTGGGGAAAGAATCGACGTTTTTGTGATATGTAAATAAGGCGATGTTATTGGCAGTACCTCGTTTGAAAATGTTTCGCAACTTTATTTTGGTATGCTGATAACTGGTGTAAATAGGACTGGAATATGATTTTATATTTGTTTTGTTTTACAAGAAAATTTTAGAATCCGCATAATTATTGAATATGGACACCTTCTAGGTTAACGAACCTATCTTTTTAATCCCAGCGAACGTTTAGTAGGGAACGCAGTTGCCTCTGGGATGGTTAGAACGGATGGGGATTAGGTAAAAGGACATTCTCGTATATTTTTTAGTCGCGAAATTGTTTATGCCACTAGACAGGTGCAATTATCCCATCTCTCATGGGAAAGTTCGCAAGCGTGTTCTCGGAAAAATGCTTTTGGAAACTGTCACTATTTCCCTGTGCTCTTTTTTAGGTTTACTCTCACGCGCATTCTCTGAATAAAAAGGCTTTGATGTCAATTTCGGAATAGAACTCCTCGTGATGTAGCTTTATTTAATTTATCGATTCTAAAACTAACAATTATAGACCTTCCATGCAAGCATTTAATACCATTAAATTCTCTTCTCGCCATCATCTTCCCATCTCTTTGCTCTATTTTCTTTGTTTTTCACCACTTATTTATCCTTACGTACGTAATCCTTCACTGGTTCTTTCCCTTAACCTATTTTATTTTATTTTTTAATTTTTAATTTATTTTTATTTTTGGGGGGTTTCGCACAAACTAGAAATCCATTTTATTAGTTTTCGAATTTCAAATTCAAAACCCCTTCGTTCCTTGTTCTATGTTCTCAAACTGTTTCCGTCTACCCTGTCGTTTCCTGGACATTACGTTTATATTATCAGAGACATTTAGCAATCCAGGTTTTTAACAGGAATTGGGGAGCTTGCTGTACACCAAAACCCTCAACCTGGAGAATCGAAGATTTCTTCTTACCTTCCTCTAGACAAATTGGTTTTCCTCTTGCCTACAGACCCCACCAGAGCAGCTATCGCCGGTGTGATATTGATTTCATGGGAGCATGCAAGGCTCTCTGCCCGCCACGTTTTAGATATCATGAGCTAAATTCTAGCATAACTCTCAGCTCTCAGTTTTGAAGAAAATTGTTTGCGACATTCAAATTATCCCACCTCTGACATATTTGGAATGCAAATTAACACGTTCAACACTCGTATGAAAGAAAGCCAAGAATGATAAAGTCCACGTACCAAAGAAGCAATACTGAGTATAAAAAAAGAATAACAATGATATTCATAAATTAGTTACAATGTACATTTGTAAAAGGTGAAATGCACCTAATACACGTTTACAAACTAAGACAATAGTTTCAGTTAATCGTGTCACGTCGCTTCAGACCGACAGAGGCGGCGACCTTCTGCACGAAGCCATCTCCCCACATTGCGCGTAGCCCCGGTGGCAACCGGTGTGCTACCCAGGTATGCATTCTTTGGGCGGGCACAAGACACGACCTTGCGTAGGCAACACTTAAACCTTCAAAACACATCTGAGGATGAGCCACTAACCGTCATCGAACGGTTCATTCATATTCTGAATATCCCCTTATTCCATCGAAGCCGCCTGGCATCCCGCGCTCGGGTCAATGGTTGAGTGATTGATAATTCGGCTACGGTCGATGAATACTGCTACGTTAACTGCTAAGGTCATTAGTCCGTAAGTTTAATGCATTTTGTATCGCATGAGATGACCGTGATGTTACCCCGCTGGAAGACAAGATTCGGCGCCGACCTTACCGACGGCTGTCCTTGCATGTGTGATAGTGCAGTGCATGTAAGTGTGTTTAAATAACGGATGGGGATAATTCAAGGAAAACGAAAGAGTGATCGCGCGCGGTCCTCGGCCCGTTTGTTAGGGTAATGCTCCGGCACTCGCCTGATGGTAATCGGAGAAATCATGGTAATCTACCGATCAGTGTAACCGACCGGAAGGATTCTCATCAGTCAGTGGCTTAATTCGACCTAGCAATGTATCCAGTAACGAAAATCTTACCAACGTCGGGACTCGAACCCCACAACCTCCCGATCAGAGGTAGTGCCAATTAGTGCCCTGAGCCACCTGAGTTGGTGCGCTCGGGTTATGGGACTGCGAGATGAGGAGGGAGAGGAGTTCCATTTTTTTTATTACGTCTGACTTTATGGAGGTGGAAGGAAGGAAGTACATACGCAAAGCGATCCCCATAAGAGCGTACATAGAGGAAGGAAGGAGCACGCTTCCAATTTTCGCCTTTGCATGAGGTGCGTCACAGGAGGTAACGTCACTTGTAAAGTAAAGATATCAAGACTTACTTCATCGCCTGGGATGACTTTCTGGCAACATTGTCACTGCCATTACTGTGTCAGTGAGCGGAGGTTCTAGGGTTCGAGTTCCAACGGTCGTATAGGTAGAGGTCGAGTTCATCCAATGCCTGAAGGACAATCCTAACGACCGGCTGCTCTGCTTGGTATTTTCCCATTGTTTCTCCGATCAATAACAGGAGAGTCCCGAAGATTTACCCTGACAAACGGAACATGGACTGCGCGTAATTTTCCCTTCCCCACTCCCATCTCTGCTGAAACACACACACAACTAAAGACACACCAACACACTTAAATGCATCATACTAACACACATCCAGGAGCTTAGAGCTCATCTCGGCCGGGGCTGTGTCCCACTTTCGGAGATACCTGGAAGTGAAAAACCCGGCAAGCCAACGTGTTGGTGAGTCCTGACGGCGGCAGGATTTTCGACAATATCTATTCAGCTAGGTCGAAATCAGTCGCTGTGTGGAGGAAAATTCTAGCGGCCGGCTGCTCTGATCGGTAGTTTTCCGTGGTTTCTCCGGTCAACACAAGGCGAATGCCGGAGCAGTACCCTACCAAACGGGCCACGGACCGCGCGCGATCTGTCCTTCCTCTTCCTTGTCCTATACTCTCTTCCTACACACACACACACACTTACACTAACATTCACTACACTACCACATATTTCGGGAGACCGGTCGGGAGCTTAGAGCTTGTCCCGGCTGAGGTGGTGCCCCGTTGGTGGGAGAGTCCTGGTTAGGGGGAAACCCCACTAGCCGACGGTAGATCGGCGCCGGATCTCGCCATCCAGCGGGGGAAGATCACCACAATCTCCCGAGGAAAAGAATGCACTACACTAACGGGACTAATGACCAAAGCAGTTGACGTGCCCGGAAACACGAAAAAATCAATCAATCAAAACCAACGTGTTGGTCTGCGGATCCAGCTAGGGAGGAACATCACATTCCGGAAACAACATACACGCTACATGTACGGGACTAATGACCTCAGAGTTCGCCGCGCCCGGGAAAGGAAATGCTCGGCCGACCCGAAGAAAGCAGTGCAGTCCGCGACCCCGCCAACCCTTTGCGCGGGGCCGCCGTGCTCCTGCCAGTCCCGCCCGCTTGCCAGACTCTTAACCCCGCTTATGACAGCCAATTCCCCTTAATGACTAATCTTGAGCGCGACTTCAAATTGTTTTATGTACCATAGCTCCGGAATATCATATGGAGGGGTGGGATCCACGATGGAGCAGGGGAATCGCACGACCCTCCTTCCTCCGGCTCCGCCCCCGCCCCCGCCCCCACCCCTGTCGTCCCGCGGGGTCGTCCGCTCCCTTAGTAACCCTCGCCCATTTGTCACGGTAATCAAATTCCGTGTGAGGGTAAAGCCTTATGAATCGTTTGCGCCGTTACGATTCTCGCGCCGCGGCCGGCTGCGGAAATGGTGCTTTCTCTCCTCCGCTAATTTTAAAGTTTCTCCCCCAAAAACGCCGGAAGGAGGAAGGTGGGGTGGGCGGAGCCTTGGCGGGGCGCAGAGGGGCGGGGAGCGCCGAACGCGAGACTGCGTTATGAAGCGCGCGCCCAGCGGTGTCGCAGTCGTCGCCGTCGACGAAGGGGGCGGGGCCGCTTGTGAAGAGGGTACTTCCTTGGGGTCGTTTTCCCGAGGAAACGACGCGGCGGGAAGGGCTCGCGTCGACGTCTCTTCTCCCCGCCTCGCGTAAAACGGCTCGGAATTCGAATTTGTACACTGATGAATTTCCCTTTAATGCAGGAGCTACTTCAAAATTCTTAATACAGTGGTACTAATCTCAGCGTCAAGCCGGAGTCGAGGGAGGAGTCGACGCGAGACAGCTCCAGCGAACAGTTAAGGGAGACATGGGGGTGAGGGAGAGGTGGAAAGAAACGAGGGAGGAGGAGGACGGCCGGACAGGCGGTGAGGTAAATGGTGAAAAAGTTAAGAAGTGGAGGGGGTGGGGAAAAGGAGAGAAAGGATGAAAAGAGAAACGGAAGTGCTAGTAGAAGCTGTAAAGGAAGTGATGAAAGCATTGAAGAGGGGGAGAAAGAAGTTGTTTTGTACTTCGTGAAAAAGAAGCGTTTAATTGGACACAAGACGAAGCGACAGATAACGATGGCGTGGATTTAGAGAAAGGAGCCTCGCAGTCGCGACTTGAAACCATTTCGCTCTTCGGCGTTTCGATGACAGTCAATTGTTTCTTCTAGAGGGTGTAAACGCCCCCAGTATAATGGTATATATTTCTGACGTTGAAACAGCTGGAATTAATTCGAGACTACCTAAATCCTACTTAGCGTATACATCAGCATTAAAAAGTGATATAAACAGTAATATAAGTAAAAAATATATAGTCATCAAGAAAAGAACATTAAGAAAAACTGGATAATGTTATTTAATAGAAATGCTCTAGATAGCAAGGACTTGATTTATTATTTTGATTTATTTTCGTAAAATCTGTATGTGAGGTATAGGGGAGAAGTATAGTCTGTGCACATTTCCTTATGCTCCAGAATTCCTTCACCACCCATTTACTATACTTTCTTGAATGATGAATAAACGTGCCAAAAAAGCGAGGTTCGCAGTCTTTGAAAACTAGATAAACTAGAGTTACAGAAAACTTATTTGCGTCGGTAAACGAATTACATATTTGATTTTATAGCATTACTAATACAAAATTACGAACTCAACCGACTCTACTCTCACCTGAGCTTCCAAAAAGAGAGTTCAACTTAATGTGCATATTGTGAAATTATATTTATTTACAGAAGCAAAACAAGGGACCATTTTAGCATTTGCTCAAGGGATCATACTTTAATAATAAAATTTCCTTGCGGCAAGTCCCATAGTGTTGTATGTTTCGTCATAATTTGATGTTTCACTTATACCAAGAATGTTACATTTGTAATATTGTTATAAATCTTTTAACAATGTAATAATATTGCTCGATTGATATTAGATGAATAACAATGTTATTACATTAAGGAGACAAAACAAAAGTATTACACAAATACTCGTACAACAGTAAACCATCATTAGCACGAACTCACTTAATACGAATTTCGTCGTATCACGAACAAAACTTCGGCCCCGGCAAGAGATTACGGTAATATGGACATTTGTAATACTCGTATCAAATGAATTTTTATAACACGAACTCCGATTATTTCGTTCCCTTGGAATTCGTGTTGATGAGGGTTTACTGTATATTGTTTCTTTTATATTTTCCTTCCCAATTTCCAACAAAAAATCTTTCATAATTAATATTTTAATCCCGGTAATGGTTTGGTGAAATCAGAGATCATTTAAATATATGCCCATCACTACAATATGATGAGAAAATCATTGTTTCAAAAGTTCCATATATCAAGGGACACAACTTACAAAGTAGTAGATATTCCAACATTTTGCGGACTAGCTTGAACCACAAGTTTGGCATAATTTCAGTTTGCAACCAGAGAGAGCACGGGAGTATGAACATCACGTAGTTCAGAATTGTTTAGAATATCGCTTGGACATTCATGCCCCCTAAATTGTGGAAGGCAAGGCCAGATCTGTCATATGGCTGGAACGCGCTCATGGACGTAGATGTTTGGTCGAGATACAACAAACGCGATCCAAATGTCAAACACGTCCATGTCTCCATCCATTCATTCCATCGATTATTTTCCACAGTGCACCTCGCGTACGCGATTGAAAGATAAACGCATACGAGGAGCGTTTTCGCGCCGAGTGTGTGACGGCATGAGTGTTGTTGGTTTCTGGCGCATGCGAGTTCCAACACTACTAATCGATCTGCTAAGTGATCAATCACCTACGGCTTACTACTGATCGCCTACGTACGTGTACAATGTAACCGACAATCACAATTACGGGACGCCCCTACAGGTTGTTTCGTGACGTATTAAGGTACTGTAAGATCTTGACTCGACTTTGAATTAGCCGAGACACTATTTTAGTCGGTGGGTCAGGCCTCGAATGATCACTCGGACTTCAATTATCGAAGCAGGGAAATTTTCAAATGTGGCATGAATTGAATTATTTGAAATTCTCCCACGACAAAAACTTTTCTCCTCGTATTTCATTTCTGGTTTTATTTTTTATGTGAGAAATACGATTTAATCAATAAAAATAGTTACACTCTGCCGGAGGTTCGGGAAGAAGTAAAGTTGCATTTACTCCCTGGAAGCAAAGAAAGGTTATCGTTGATTGCTCTAATAATCTCGCCACAATCGAAATGATGATTCTGCATCCAGAAACAATGTGATAATTATATCTCTAAGTAAAGTATTAAAAATAGCATTATGTAAATCATGTTTAAAAACAAAAATCCGATTTTCTAATACGAGTTTTGAATGCCCAAAAAAATGATGGTTTCGAATTTTCGATTCTGGTGTATAGCATATCCAGGATAGGTTTGAAAAATCCGTATATCCCAAATTTGATAACTCCTTAGAGGAATATCAGTTCGAGAAGAAAAAAGCAAGAGCTATGTAGGAGTGAAATCAGAGAATAGCAAAAAATAACGGTTTGAGAACGAACCGTAACGAAGACGCTACGAGATCCTCCCGTTGAAGAGCGAAAATCTGAAGAAAACGCAAGAAGGCGTGAGCGCCAAAGAAAAACGATGAGAATGAGGAAGAAAGGAAGGCTTCTCCGGGAAAGCATGCAAATTTGGAGTTGCTGTTGAATGAATTAAAGATCTAGACGGTGTTACAGCATAATTATGGCATAATTTACTGTTACTACTGTTCTTAGTATTCGACCTTACGGCAGTTGAGATATTTAGTTATCCCGGCAGTTTATGCTGGGATGTTAGACGCTCTTAAAACATGATGAATATGAGAGGGTGAGGCTGTCTCTTTCATTTCGTAGGGTAGGTAAAATACCCGTTATAGCGCTGTACGTCATGAAACCTAGTCTGAGGGAATTTGAAACCGTTATTAGTCGTATTGTTGATAGTGGCACTCAACGTCAGTGAATTCTACTTTTAATGTTACAAGCATCAACGGCTTTGTTGTATAAATCCACATTCTTTGGTATTAGCAAATATTACAGATGTTAAAAATGTGGGTTGCTTAAATAAAAAAAAGTGGTTGTTATTCCCACGTGTTCGATAAATATTTGACATAATGGAAAGCTACAATTTTAAAGATTTCAGTGACTTAACCATAAATAACTGAAAATAATTATAATAATATTTTCGCGACTCTTGATTGTAAAACACAGTTTTATTAATTTTTTCAAATACTATTATGCGAGTATTACACTTTATTGCTTAAAAATGGCTCTTTAAATTTCGTATCTTTTATAAACTTCTAAAATACATTAATTTTGTCGCTGTAAAAATATCCCAAAGATGTTATTGTTGCGTTCTTTGCACTTATACAATACATTTTATAAAACTGATACAGCGTAAAGAAATGAAAACAATGTTAGTCAACAAATAATTTTCTCGGATGTTCTGTGGACATTTTGATTTGGTTTTAAGGTATTGCACGGTGTCGATCTGACCTACCGCCGGCTAGTGGGGTTTCCCCCTAACCAGAACTCTCCCACCAGTGGGGCACCGCCGCAGCCGGGACAAGCTCTAAGCTCTCGACCGGTCTCCCGGAATATGCGGTAGTGTAGTGCATGTTAGTGTAAGTGTATGTCGGGGGAGAGGATAGGACAAGGAAGAGGAAGGAAAGATCGCGCGCGGTCCGTGGTCCGTTTGTTAGGGTACTCTTCCGGCATTCGCCTGGCGTTGATTGGAGAAACCACGGAAAACTACCGATCAGAGCAACCGGCCGCTAGAATTCTTCTCCAGACAGCGCCTGAATCATTTCGATTCTGAAAAGCTGAAAAGCTAATGTCGAAAATCCTGCCGCCGTTAGGACTCGAACCTAGGACCTCCCGGTCAGAGGCGCTGCAGTGACATCAGTTGATGCACTGAGCTACCGCTCCCGGTGATATGATTGTTCAGGTATACGTAACGCAACACGAGTCTTATCGTATTGAATGTAGTTATATTTATGGAATGGAAAGAAATCATCTAGGTGATCTCGTAGGCTCTCGTGGCCAGTGTATCGTCGGAGGCTGCGATGAGATTTCCACCAATCTTGGCGGTTTTTTTCTCTCTTTGGTAGTTTAGCTCTGAGGAAGACCACAAGAAGATGGTCGACATGACCGCATCGCAGCCTTCGACCCGACATCATCGATATAGCAAAGATTATTCAGAAATCTTCCAGGTTCAAAATAGAGTCTGGGCTGGCAGTTTTTCTATGGAAAGGCACTTTTAGAATGGTTTGAAGTATGATGGAAGATCAGGTATTCCGTATCAGTATCCGCGTTCTCAAATTGAGGTTTGCTAGATTAGATTCAGTGAAAAATAATTCTGTAATCCTCGTATTGAAGCAGTGATGTCCAGTTTACCTGCGCAATATTTTTCATTTTCTGCGTTACATACCGACATGATTTTCGTTACATTTCTAGTAGTATGTATTTCTGAACGATTTTCTCAAACTCTAAATTATCTCGGCCACGTTAATACTCTCCTAGCGTCACGCAGTTGAGTAGAAATACCACAGACAGGGTTGTCAGTAGCACGAAGTGGATTCAGAAAGTATTTTAGAGTTAGGAGGGGCGATTTAAATTTGAAATATCGCCATAAATAGTTTTGAAATATTCATTAATAGTTTGATTGAAATAAAAAATATATTGGTATTTATGATACTCATACCGATGTTATGTGCCCGATAAGTAATATTTTTTGAATAAACTATTAAAATTGCTATAACTGATAACTTTAGAGGTCTTCAACTAACTTTAAGGGGTCATGGCATCCCTCTGAATCTGCCACTACGGATGGTGCTCGTAACTGGATCGATGTCATGGCCATGCCTCACACCGAGGGTCCTGGGATTTGAGTCTCGACAGTGGCAGCATTTTCCACACTAGCTAGATACCTTTGATTGGTAGTTTGCCGTGGTTTCTCCGATCAACACCGGGCGAATCCCGGAGCAGGACATTATAACAAATGGACCTCGGACCGCGCGTGATCATTTCTTCTTTTTCCTTGCCCTATCATCACCATTTACTTACTTACACACACACACTACACTTACACACTTATCGGGAGTTGAGAGCATGTCCCGACTTGGTCGGTACCCCGTTGGGGGGAGATGTCTGGCTGGAGAACTCCTTGAGCCAACGTATAGGTCGCAGCCGGATCTCGCCATCGAGCGATAGAAGATCAATTCAGATTTCCGTCACCTCCAGAGGGGAAGCATGCACTACACTTCTGGGACTAATGCTCCTAGCAGTTGACGCGCCCCGAATCACTAATCAATCAGTCCATCGTGGTTGTAACACTGGAGCTTCTACATCCTACGCGATTATATCAGACGATAGACCGCACCCAACCCTAATTAATGATGAACGCGCTACATCATGTCATTCATCTTTTTTGGCCCGCGCTGAGCTAACGGCGCGCTGGGGTTCGACGCCCTGACCGGCGCGCGGCGCGGCTCGCCCCGCCCCCTGCCCCCCGCTCCCGACGCTCCATGTCCTCCTGGCGCGTGGGCGGCTGCAGGAGAGGACCGGACTTGCGCGCCTCTTCCCCTTCCAGTACCGCGCTACCCCTCCTACCCCTCCATGAACAATGCCGTATTGTGACCTCAACGACGTCCCTCTTCGCTTGGGAGACGACGGTGCACGTTTTTTTTTTATTAATTTATTTATTGAGTGATTGGAAATTACACAGATCAGTACTAAATTACTATCTCGTGTGCATTTGCTGGCTTACATTGTAACTTATACTAAACTTAACACTAAGAACGTAAAACTAAACTACCTTACTAGAGGTGGAGGAAACTACAAGAGCCCCTACTATGAACAATTAGTAGAGAAAATGTTCAAGAACGCTTCGGAAGGAAATCTATTCTTAATTCTAGTAGGGAAGTCATTTATAGTGGCCAGGTTATAGTGGACGGCTCGGTTTATTGTATTTAGGTTGGAGTAAAAATTACTGGAAAGATAGGCAATATGTTTGATGATCGGTGATATATTCAGTTCTTTATGAAGTTGGGCGTTTGAGATGAACCATGGGGCATGTGTTGCTAACCTGAGGAATCTATTTTGTACAATTTGAAGTTGATTAATGTTAGAAATAGATGCATTGGTCCAGATGGGACATGCGTAGAGCATTAATGGTCTGACTATTGCTTTACAAATTGTAATCGCATTTGTTAGGGATAGCCGGCTTTTGAAGTTGATAAGGAATTTTAATTGAGCTATTTTTATTTTTGCTTGTTGTTGTTTTAGTGTTGTGTGTTTTCCAGTTGAGTCTTGTGTCGAAGTTCATACCGAGGTATTTTACTGATTGGTTTTGTGGTGTCCATGGAATTGTGTGACGGTGCACGGTGTTGGGGTACGTCGAATATTAGAGCCAGTGTTGATGTCGGTGACGCGATGACGGTGGTTGTGAGACGATGAGGGTAGTGGTGACGATAATATTGAAGAGGTGACGTTATGGGTAACTTGGTGACGGTAATTGTGACCTGGTGACCATAGTGGAAACGTAGTTTAGATAATGACCATGTGGTAACGATAGTGGTGATGGCGCCGATAGCTTAGTTCTTACACGAGGTGACGGTGTCGTAAGTCGTAATTGTAGTGATGTTAGTGCGGACATTGCAACGAAAATGCGATCTGTCATGATGACGCTTCTGCTTTTCATAGTTATATTTATAGAATATATCACGTTAACCTCATGTTATTAATGTTTCAATTATAATACTGCACTCCAATTTTTTGTCAAATGTAATCCACTGTATGCGGATGTGCTTGATATATCTTGTTATAAATTTCATGTAAGGGACTAAAATAACAAACGTGCTCGTAAAGGGCCTACGAGGAAGTACGCGACGCCACCTGTTTCTTCTCACCGCCGCTGGGGACGCACGCTCCAACAAGAGGGAATTGGAAGCGCTCATTATATTGAAAGTACGAGTCACAACTTTCTTTAACTTCTTCTTTCTTTGATTTGTTGCCCTGCGCTTAGTAGTTGTTACTGAAAACGTATGTAAACAATTATCATTATTGCTGACACAGTTATGGGTACAAAATTAATTTATCGCTCAGAGATTATCTAATGCCACATGTTCGCCTTCTTTTACGACTGTGAGGTACACATTTACTCACGAGTTTATTTTCCGTTGAATCGTAACCTTAGAGTTACTATTTCTTCATCCATAAATTCACTCAGAGTCAATCACTAGTGCGGAAAGTATTACCTCCATTCGTGCAATCATAAAATATATCTGATTTTTTAATGAAATTAAAGTTTAAATCAAAGAAAAATAATTAGTGAGTGCATTATCAAAAAAAAACTTGCTGTATACATGAACTTTAAAAGACAAATTGGTTTAAAAGACTTGAAAATATTATAGAAAAAGACAAACCAAGGCAAAGATCCATTTCTTAATATAATTTATTTATTATTAATATAAAACAAAATTTGTGTGTAATTTGAGTCTTGTAATGTAACTTTCATTTCATTAGTGAAAATGAGCAAATACTCCAAGATATTGTTATAAAACATCAGTTTGGTGTACAATGTAGATCTCCACGAGGAGAAATATAAAATTAGTTATCAAACTAAAATATTTTATTACTGTTCACAATCCACCATCCATCACACAGTCCATATGCGGTCGCCGTAGAGTTCAGCTCATTAAATGGTTGTTAACTAGAGTCCGGAAATTGTGTAGTATGAATCGAAATATATGTGCATAAATATGAATGAATACGATAATACTATGTAGCAAATATGTAGAAAAAGTTACAATACGTAATATGAGATGTATGCAACATTTACAAAGAAACCAAGTAAATTTAAAAAATTGAAATAACATTAATAAAATAGTATAACATTTTTAACCAAAATATGACTTGTTCTACTGGAATATATTTTAAGTGCAGATATTAATTTTTGAGAGCAATATGACCACCGCATTAACATGAGAACTCAATGAAAGACAAACAATAACTGGATTACATGCCTGGAAGAATCAATATCTGGCGGAAATAGGGGTTAGAGATCAAGAAACACTGATACATTCCACACCTAAAGATAGTATACTCAACGCTCACGTGCATTTGTCGCAACGTAGCGTGCAGACGGAGGTTAACCCAAACAGACCAAGTGCATTGAACTGCGTCTTCGCGTGGCAACGCAACTCGCGTTGTCACCACGCAATTCTAAATTGAATTTGTGTAGGAAAAAATGCCCATTTCTTAAATAAAACCCATTTTTGAAATTTCTTTCAACATTGTTTGTCAAATAAATTCAAGAAAATGGGTAGTATAATATAGTTTTGCACAATATGTAAAATATAAGCATGGTATGTAAAATATGTACCCGTACAAAATATGTACCCCTCAGATACTTCACTGGTGCTGCTTACTTTCCGTGACGCGATAACGAGTTCAATTCCCGGTCGGGGCAGGTTATAGTGTGCGCTTTCCTTGCAATGTTCCAGTATCTGTTTGTGTGTGACGATGGAAAAGCTCACTTCTCAAGTCGAGAAGACCAGAATATGGCGTAGGGATGTCGTAACCACACGCACCCATTAACCCATGGCCGCAAGGCCGGGACGCCGCTGCTAGGCCTTGGCTTCTAAGGAGCTATTTTGCCAAAGTACACACAAAATATGTAACATAAATTTCATATTTTGTTAGGATTGCCTTGTTTCTCGAAGACCACAATTTTGAGAACTGAATACAGAAAAACAAAAATATATGATTACATAAAAATTCGGTCTCTGTAAATAACATTGTGCTATATAGGCTAGAAATATTATAAATGTACGTGAGACTGTATTTTGTATTATTTGTTAAGGAGATGTATGTTGAAATAGAGAAAATTGTACCTATACAGGTGCCTTAAATATTACGACAAAACATTGTATACTATTCTCGTAATTTAAAGAAGTTTGGTGGGGTTTCCCATTAAACATTTTCGTTTTAGAGGGAACTCGCCTTCTTTGCTACTTGAGCACGGCCATTCCTATAAATTGCACTGCAGCGGTGCTGCGTTGTGTGGTTGAGGATGTGAGAGGTCGGCAGCCGCGGCTCGACTTTCCTGCTTAGGCTGCCTTCACACAGGGCTACTCTGTGCTGTCGCCGAGAAGCGCCGAGCCACATCACACACAGCCACTGCCGACCGCCACTCACCGCGAGAAAGGAAGGATTCGCGAGTCACACCGCGGGGGGCTCCGGGGCCCACAAGGCAGCAGGTCAATGCGGGTCCAGTGGCGCGTCCGAATGATCTAGTGCAGGCACGCAAACAGTGCCCGTTCGAACTACTCGCCTGCCTGGGAAGCCTGGCGCTCCTACGGGCACAGGACACTTCTTCGGACTCCGCACTCCATTCCCCTCCAAATCCAGAAAGGGTGTACGTGCGCAAGCCGAAGCGGCGCGAGGCGGTGAATAGTGGCTTCACACGAAAATATGTTTGCCAAACAAATAATGGAGAATTATATTGTTTATATTCTTGACTACTTATTACTATTGGCGAATTCTTTTTTCGTGTTGTGTTGAATTATTGAATCGTTCAGTTATTTATTGTATTTAGCATTAATGTGAAATAAATTAACATGTCTCCGTAAGTTAACAATTCTCGCTTACGGACGGATAGCGCTTTTAACAGACTAGAATATTGGGCCTTCTTTAACAGACTAGAATATACACCTTCTAACCTCAACGTAGAAAGTTTATGCTTTTATGTAACCCTTAAGTAAACAGGACCGGGAGCGGTAGCTCAGTGCATCAACTGATGTCACTACAGCGCCTCTGACCGGGAGGTCCTAGGTACGAGTCCTGACGGATTTTCGACACTAGCTCTTCAGCTAGGTCGAATTCAGTCGCTGTCTGAAGGAAAATTCTAGCGACCGACTGCTCTGATCGGTAGTTTTCCGTGGTTTCTTCGACCAACACCAGGCGAATGCCGGAGCAGTACCCTAACAAACTGACCGCGCGCGATCTTTCCTTCCTCTTCCTTGTCCTATCCTTTCCGCTTACACACCCACTTACACTAACATTCACTACACTACTACCTATTCCGGGAGACCGGTCGGGAGCTTGGAGCTTGTCCCAACTGGGGCGGTGCCCCGCAGGTGGGAGAGTCCTGGTTAGGGGGAAACCTCACTAGCCGACGATAGGTCGGCGTCGGATCTCGCCATCAAGCGGGGGAAGATCACCGCCATCTCCCGAACGTGTCGTGCCTAATGCACGGGTGACGAGGTCACGGTAGTGGCGCGGGAGTTGCGTCAGAGGAGGCGGGGCCTCCCTATCTACGTGGGGTATCCACAGGGAAATACTTACAAGGGTGTAGTTTCGGAGCAGAAGTTGGTTATTGTACATACGTGTAAATAAACTTGTACATACTTGTAAATGTGTGTGTGTTTTTCTCCATGACGCCACAAGTGTGCTTAGGAGTGTGCGACAGTGCACAAGAAGCGAACAATGAAAATAAATAATCCAGAGAAGAGTGACGTATAGCCGACCTGGATGGCCGAGGTGGCTAAGAGCGAGTACCGACTCAGCGCTTCGGTCCGAATGGTCGCGAGTTCGATTCCCACCTTGGGCATGGCTGTTGGTCCCTTGATTTTGTGTGTGTGTTGTCGCGGAGGGCCTCGCGTTCTGCTGACCCCAGATCGGAGGAGTTCGCAAGTGTTTGTCTAGTGTACGGTCGTATATGCGTCCCTTCGGGACGTAAAGGGCAACCGACTGTCGGCTGGATAAAACCCATAGGAAAAAAAAGTGCCGTATAAAGAAATAACTCAGTGATTTTAGTGTAATATTAAGAAAAAAATTAACGTCTTTGTTATAATAATAAGTTTTAATTCACCACATAGAATCGTCACAATATGTTTTCGTACAGCACTAAAAATATTTTGCGAAATATAGTGCCTCCTAAGAACATAAAAGAAACTGTTAAAGAAGCCTAATGATAATCGCTTAAGAGAATGAGTGACTATCTCTTATATGAATGAGCAGACCATCATAGGACGTTCGTTCCTAGAAGTAACACTTAAGTAACATTGGTTTTAAGTGTCTGGTATTAATTTGACCATTTTCTTATGAACAGAAAGGAAGTCCTTAATATTGCGGCCTTCTTTATGTAAGTTCATTCTTCTTTAGGTAATATCATTATCTGTGCACGTCTTCTAGATTTCAGTGGGAAATACAGTTATTCAAATTATCGTTATCCGTGTTCTCGCAGCAGGAAGTATTATTCCTTGAGGAAGGACATCATGAAGGATAAGAGCCCAAATTTATTGATTTACTCTTGAAAATAGATTTTATTACATCGGAGAGAATTTTATTTCATCGTAGCGAATATTTTGTTAGCAATCCTTTCAGAAATTTTTCATTTGCTTTCTGTATTCAAAATTCAAGTAGTAGATGGCTTAGGGAAGAGATCACAGAATTTTGAAAACCTGCACAGAATTCACTTCTCCCCATAGCACGTCACACAGTGTTTAACTGTTTTTGACGTAAAATAAATGAATAAAATATATAGATTTTCTGACAGAACTACACGGGTTCACTAGCTGCAGAAGTCTCCAGCCTCACACAAACGTACCTACACAGCCAATCACAAACACATATGCACCATAAACAAATACTGAGATGCCTGCCTGTTATCTTTACCTAAATTACTTTATATTATAAACAGCTTGCCGAACGCAGAACATCAACAATAAAAGCCGAGTAGACGGACTATTCCCTATTCCATTCACGTTTTTCCTAAGCCTACTGGAAAAATAAGATAATTAAAATTGCTTTTAAAAGGCAATATCTCCAATTGCATCCTTTTTGAATTTCTTCGTAAGTACAAGAAAGTGTTCGCTTAGGTATCAGTGCTTCCAGGATCATACGTTCAGTTTTATATTTGAAGAACTTGAAAAGAAAAAGAACAACTGCTCTTTTATGGTCGTTCATTATTATCAGTTTCATATCGCAATGATCAGATAGTGTAAGGAAAGCTTGGTATTCTAGAATTCAACTATATCGAATCATCTTCATTCATTGTTTCTGATATTTACGTATTCTGTATGCAGCTCCAAGCAAGTGGGAAAAGGAAACCGTAGCCTTCTCTTTGAAATTGCAGATTTAAAATAATTAATTTTTAAATTATACGCACAGTTTCGAAGATTCAGCCTCGTTTACCCTTGTTCGAGGTTTTCTTTCAACTGGTACGCGAACTTCTATTTTCGTTGTGAATGGAAACTTTACGAAATTGTTTCCTCCTTCCCCATTACAAAACACCGGTCGGGATAGAATAGGACTTAGGTTGCCGAAATGAAAAGGTATTAATTGGGAAATGGGTGTGAGAGAAACTTGACAACGGTGACGCCCGTGTGGACCATTACTGTTATTTGAGAAAGGTGGGAAAGGTTTGTCATCGAAAATGTTCGTTTCTGACGAGAACTTTGTTTCTTCGTTGCTTCCCAGAGCGCAATTCAAATCCTCCGCATTGCGCCCAGACACACGCTGCCTTCAGAGGCCGAGTCCACAGTTGAATTCTCACCCTGGGCGCCTGTTTCCAAAGAGAGGGGGCAAAAGCTCGCGACTATACGGCGATTTAAACATAGCTGCACTTCATGGTCAGGAGCTGAAAGGAGAGGCGGATATTGGTATCCAATCAGGAGCTCTAATACCAAACATTTTAGTACTAACGATGCTCCCGTAGGATAACAGTGTTCCCAGTTCGTGAGATTCAAGTGAAGTTATGTTTAAATCGGAGATAACCTAAGGTTCCCTTCTCACGGGGCCACTCGGCAGCGCTTCCGAATGGCGCGTCTGCAGAAAAAACAATGGTGTAAATGGAGATATTCACTGAGTCATTGGTGTAAATGGAGGCTGAGGCGTTAAGTAGCCAACTACCGTCACTGGCAGCATAGACGCGCGACTGGGCCATCGCTAGCAGAACACAGTTCAGCTGGCAGCCGTCACACTAGACCAGGCATGGTAAGGTCGCGGGCAAGGTAACTAGAGATCGCTGGCACTGCGTCCAGAGAAATGTGCGCGTGATTTAAAAGTAAGGGTGGTACAAATTCCTCTGGAATGGCGATTCCACACTGGATACTTGGCACATGATGGTCTGTGGGAGACGTTACGTGACAGTTATTGTCACAAATTTAGCTATATTAATTCCCATTTTCTCTTAATGCAAAAAAATGATCCATTAAAATGAAATAATACAGCCGCCTGATTTCAAATTCTGAATTGAGAGTAAAATTTTAAAAAATTGAATCAAAAGAAACTAGATTTTTTAATCCTATTTACTTTGATTGATTGATTGATTGATATTTTCGTGTTTCCGGGCGCGTCAACTGCTTCGGTCATGAGTCCCGTGAGTGTAGTGCATGTTTTTCTCTCGGAAGATGGCGGTGATCTTCCCCCGCTGGATGGCGAGATCCGGCGCCGGCCTATCGTCGGCTAGTGGGGTTTCTCCCTCACCAGGGCTCTCCTATCAGCGGGGCACCGCCCCAGCCGGGACAAGCTCTAAGCTCCCGACCGGTTTCCCGGAATATGTGGTAGTGTAGTGCATGTTAGTGTAAGTGGGTGTGTAAGGGGAGAGGATAGGACAAGAAAGAGGAAGGAAAGATCGCGCGCGGCCCGTGGCACGTTTGGTAGGGTACTTCTCCGGCATTCGCCTGGTGTTGATCGAAGAAACCACGGAAAACTACCGATCTAGAATTCTCCTCCAGACAGCGACTGAATTCGACCCAGCTGAAAAGCTAGTGTCGAAAATCCTGCCGTCGTCAGAACTCGGGCCTAGGACCTCCCGGTCAGAGGTGCGGTAGTGACATCAGTTGATGCACTGAGCTACCGCTCCCGGTATTTCATTTCGTCAGGCTTTTGCCATACCGATTTGCAGCCGCTCATCCTCCACGTTCCCCGCCTGACGACATATCTCGGCGAGCATCCGGCCTGCACCCAGCGGCGCGCGTGCACATGGTAACTTCCCGTCATTTTTCGGCCCTTGCGGTGCGTCCTGCTCCTCCAGCGACCTCGGCCGCCGCCGCGAGCTCCTCCTCGTCCCTTTCTCCAACTCCGCCTCCTCCTCTTCCTCCGCGTGTTTCCCTGGAGGTAAGAAACTTGGAACACGCACCGCACCTCCGGTACTTCGCCATTACACGAAGTTGAGCTGTCTCAGGGCGCCGAGTTGAGAGTTGCGCGGGAGGCGGGGCTACGCGGGGGTGGTCCCTGCCGGCCGGTCGGCGAGTGCTCCGTCACTATGCCAATTTCTATTGAGCCCCGGGAGCAAGTTCGGAAGCGGCGTGGTGACACCGGCTTTGAGCGACTACGTGGAGGATATGAGCAGATCGCGTGGGACGGGATGAGGGGCGGAACCGGTCTGCGGAACAAATCCCTTATCCCGTGATCTTTTACTTCCTATGACTCTCCAGTTCATTTCAATGTTAACCCACATCCGAATACTCCCAGTACTGGCGGACGTTTTCTACAAAAAAGTATTATTAATTTTATTTTAACTATTATTATTGTGCTTAAAATTATAAATACGTCTGTAGTAGATTGTTAGTGATTTGTAATTTCGGGCGCTTCAACTGCCAAGGTGATCCCTTAATTGTAGAGCATGTTTTTATCCCGGGAGGTGGCGGTGGTTTTTCACCGCTGGGTGAGGAGATCCGGTGCCGACCTACCTTCGACTCGTGGAGTTCTTCAACCAAGTATCTTTTACGAGGGAGTCACCGGCCCAGCCGGGACAAATTCTAAGCTCCCGACCGGTCTCCCGGCATGTATGTTAGTGTAGTGCATATTATTATAAGTTACGGGTGACGATAGGACAAGGAAGAGGAAGGAGAGATCGCGCGCGGTCTGTGGCCCATTTCTTAGGGTACTGCTTCGGCATTCGCCTGGTGGTGATCGGAGGTCTACCGATCAGACTAGCCGACCAATATAATTCTCCTCCAGAAAGCGACTGAATTCGTCCTCATGACAAATTAGTGTCGAAAATCCTGCCACCGTCAGTCACCTCTCCCGTGCCAGTAGTAGTTTGTTTGAAACACTATGAACTAAAATCCACAAAAATTAGTATAATAAATATGTGCCTTATACATAACATTTAAAAAAATCAATGTATGCCACATATCATGTGAAACATGTCGTGGTTTGCTTAGTATAATCGATCTTTCGCGTGGAAATTAATTTCATTTCATTTGTAGCCCACTATTCCATCGTATCAAAATTATCATTTAATAGTGCTCTATCATTTCAGTTCCCCGATACATCTTCGACGAACATTTATTTTCGATTTCATTCCATGCCAAATATCATTAATGTTACAAATAGCAACGAACCTAGTACACTTCCTTGAGGATCCCTCGACGTTATATCGACTTTCGATGAGAAATGAGAGAGCATGGGAGGTGGGTCATCGAGAGGCGAGGAACAGCTCACCGCCAGGTCGTACGAATTGGGAAATGAATACGAATAGAAAGATCGTCCGCGGTACTTGATCCATTGCAACAACATGGTTTCTGCATCTGCCTTGAATTAACTAGACGAAACGAATATAACGTTAAACGCGCAGAATATAAAGTTTTCACGAGAGAGGTCGAACTGGGTAGTGCAGAAAACCGAAGGTGATACCAGCCTGAGCGATTGCGCAGAAAAATTCAACTCATTTAGATCAGTTATTCCCTTTATTCTCTGGCGCATCGGCCTGATTTGAGCGTACTTGCAGAACTTAGTCCTTCGAGGTCTTAGAGTAGCCCTGTCGAACATAGCACGGAGTGCTGGGAGCATATCGTGCTCACCGTGCACTGCGAGGCAGGGCAGCGGGGCAAATTGACCCTTTAGAAAAACTAGTGGCGCTAAAGCAGCACGTACTTCATCGCTTGTGTACTTTCACGCAAAATCACGTGAAACTACTCAAATTTTCGAAAAATTGTACACGATCTTATTTCAATATCTATATTTAAAGAACAGATTTCGTTAAGGGAAGAATCACTATCTTCATAACTGTTGAAGGAAGAGGCCGAAAATATTTTGAATTTTATTCACTTTTGAAAAAATAGATTTTTAAACGAAAATGAGATCAGAACCTTCTTCACACTATCCAACTTCTTCTCTTAAACTTTCTTTACACTATCCAACAACAAAATTTAATAAAAAACGATGAAGCCGATTTTTTGAAAATTTTGAAAATATTGCAGGGGCTTATGTAAAGTACCCGCCAAAATTAAAATATTGTTTACAAATTCAAGGGGGCGCGACATCAGCCAGATTGATTGTGGAATATCAATTTTGGAGAAAAATCGACTAAACGTTTCAGCAGCTAGCGTTGTTCAGAGACCGATAGAGGCACGGACAGACGGACGGACTGACAGACGTTTTGTCTTCATTCAATTTTCGGTATCAAGGACCCACAATACAGCAATTAAGCGGGTGGATTTATCCTCTTTTTCGTTACCAGGGCCCTGTAATGGTAGTTTTTCTGCCGAAAATTTGCCGTTTTTTCGCGCAGCATCAGGTATTTTTTCTCTCGACTGTGTAAGCGGTAGTAAGAAAGTAAAAAGGTTTTCCTTTCACATATTCTGCTGTCTACCGGCACGGTGACCGAGGTCACTAAAATTTAAGTGTAGTTCCGCACGTCGAGTGTTCGTCCCGCATTGACATGGTTGTTTACATGTGTGTGGTGCCATCTTTCTGCGCATGACATTTCGTTCGTGGCCCATTCGGGTGGTATAGAAGCAACGCTGGGACGCCTGGTGGGATTCCGTGTGGTCCGACGGGATTGAGCGGAGTGCTATCTAGGGATTGAGCGAAGCGCTAGCTAGGGATTGAGCGGAGCGCTACCTAGGGATTGAGCGGAGCGCTACCTAGGGATTGAGCTGAGCGCTACCTATGGATTGAGCGGAGCGCTACATAGGGACTGAGCGAAGCGCTACATAGGGATTGAGCG